>VXAZ01006198.1:539960-629375 GCA_013399875.1 Gymnorhina tibicen
AAAAAAAAAAAAAAAAAAAAGGACCTGTTACTACACTGACTTTTGACTGTGTCAAAAGAAAAAAAAAGACCATTCAGAGCTACAAATTAACATCTGCCAGTTAAAAAACCCTCAAGAAGTATCATCCTTAACAGGATATACACTTTTTAGAATGACTTCTTTGTACGTGTATTGAATTGACAATAGAGCCTTCCACCAGGTATAACTGAAGTTTCAGGAGCTCCCTCAGAAGTTGTTAAAATATCACATTAAAGAGACAAGGAACAGCAAGAAAACATCTAAGAAAAGCAGGCTGTGATACAACAAGCATTTGTTAAGAAAAAGCTCAGAAGTGCATTAGTTCTGGTGAGAGATATATGAGCAACAGCTCTTACGAGATGTAGACCCCATTCTGTAACTATGGGCTGTCCATATACTGTCATAGTCAGAGTCTTCTGAGAGGTCTGAAGGCTCCAAACGAGAAAGACTACTGCGACGACCCAAGGAGTCTAGACTTGATTGGTCATCATCAGCCAAGACGTGATTATGCATCAGGTCAGTGCCTTGCCATGCTAAGGATGTATAGGTGAAATGAAATGGTGGATGTGGATAGGCAGAGGTGGGATGAGGAGGAGAACGTAAGGAATAGCCACAACCAAACACATGAAATAAAAGCAAAAAGGTGATGGGAAGAGAAGGAAAAGAGAAAATATTGTTAAAAAGGCACCGAAGTTGGGTTTTTTCTTTTTTTTTTCTTCAAATTTGTTTGGGGTTTAGGTATAAATTACACTCAGCATATAATAATGTTTGAACGGTTACAATACAATTTTTAAGTTTCTAGGCAGTCTCAGTTGAGAATTTTGAGTAACAAAATATTGTTTGAATGTAAAATTTTTTGAAGAAGTCAGGTTCTTTTGAAATACAGAGTCAGTTCTGGTCTGGGGAGGATTTGACTGGGCACAGAGCAGTAAACAAACACAGTAAGCCAGCATGATCCAGCACCAATGTGAAAAGCAACAGCCCCTTCCCCATCACGTATCTGTACCTCATCCTTTCCCTCCCTTGCAATGACACAGTCTTTTGTACAGCTGCTTCATGAGCCAGGTCAGGAAACAGCTTCAGATGAAAAGATCTTTTGTAGGGTTAGTTTTTTCAAGCAGGTAATTTTTCCACCAGCTCACAACACAGCCAACAGAAGTGTTTGTGTCACCGTGAAGAGGAAAATGCAGAGGGGAAAAAAAAGCAAAGGTTCTCATGCAGAGCAGGGCTGCTGATTTCTAAATCAGCAGCAACATCTTGCACCCACTGAAGGAGACTGTCAAAGTACATCTTTTTCTGTGCCCATACCCCTTGTTATTTGTTAAACCATGTGGTAAATTAACTTAAAGAAGAAGAGGGCCAAGAGGCTAACAGTGACACAGCCTGGCCCATTCTGACCCCTCACACACCTCTTCCTACACGCCTGAGTCCAATCTCCCAGTTAAATACTTTTAGATCTCCAGGGTAGTTGGTCAAACATAGTAAGGACAGTTTTTTAATTTTTCAAGGCCTGGCAATATCCAAGGACTGAAGCCATGTAAGTGGCCATGTTATGAGCCACCATACCTGTGATATTGCAGAAGATTAAGTCTTCATTTGAAGCAGAAATGCAAAATAAGCTCAGTGTTCAAGAAGCATGCGAAAGTCAGACTCTGCTCTTTCATTTCCATCTATCTACCCAAATTAAATTCCACTTCTTTCCCACTCAAACAACTGATAAAAAGCTGCTCTGCTACCTCTAATGCCACACCTTACCAGTTTGCACTGGTGCCATAGATCTGCTGTACTGACACTGCCAAAAGCAGCAGATTAAGGTGCAGGTAGGGGAATTGCCCAGTGAGTGCTGTGAGGGACAGGCAGAATATTAACAGGGAGGTAAGAATGGAGTATGTAAAAAACCAGTATACTTCACAGATGACAGGCAACTCTCTCATCCTATTATTCTACACTGACTACGGCTCCAACAGAAGCAATTGCAGCTTTATTGGTTCTTTCCCCATTTCCAATTCCAGTCTTCAAATGGACCCTCTGAAACCTAGTCTTAGGTGACAACACTATGCTTTCCAAACAAAGCAGCTGTGTGCTGAATCAATAAAAAAATTTTCTTGCTGCAATTAAGAGCAAATAAAAGCTGCTGACTTCTGATGTATGCAATGATACCCACAGCACTATGTATATTTCTTAAATATACATAGAAAGGAAAAATAGGCAAGCAAAAAAAAATCATATCCATTTCATATCTGCACACACACACACTACTGTGCAAGTGCAAATGTTTTCCCAACCATTTCTTGTCACGTTATCCTTGGAAATAACAGATCACAGTCGAGGTGTTTAAAACGGCAATCACCTCATTTGAGTTTGTTTGGAACAACAGTATATCTTCAGAACTTTGAACTCATTCATTCCCTTTATCCAATTAAACACACTACTGTAATGACTGTAGGGCTATAAAAAAGATTAGCATTAATAAAAAATAGTAGTAGTAGCTAATTTCATGATCTTGGAGATCTGTAGTTCATTAAGACAGAAAAATCAAAATAAGGCTTTTGCTGTTACTTGAAAAGTTTTTACAGTATAATACAACTGCCATATTCCTATTGTAAGTTACACAGGAACACAAAGTAGCTGTGTTTTTTTCAAGGTGACAATAGCAAGTGAACATGCATTAGGAAAATTCAAGAACGAAGTCTGCAATTGCATTTTAAGACTTCAACTGTCAGCATAAAGTGCTTTTGCTTGGAAGCAAAACAGGCCCAGAGCACTGTAGGCAGCAGTAACAGTGATTAATATTGCAAAGTTTAAATAGCTTTAGTGGACAAGAAGTTATGATGTCCAGTCTTCTAGTTCCAGCAAAACCAGCCAAGTACTTCAAGATCATTATACTGTGTTCCAAGGCTCTCCAAATTAAATCTGTATTCAACAGTGCAAAAAGGAACAAACGCAACAGCATTTTCTCCTTCCTTGTGTAAATGGAACACATGCTGGTGGACTCCCCTGCTTTGAGCAATGTTTTACTTACAATACAGAGGAACTCCACATGGCAACCTTGATTTGGATTAAATGAAGTAGGACCCCAGAAGCACGTTACAGGTTTTCAATATGCTAGGTATTGATCTGAGAAACTAAAAATGGCTTTAAGCAACACACATCTGAGAACAATTTCTCCTGAAATTATGAGACGGGGTTAAAATTTGTAATAAATACTAAAAACAACTAGTGGCAATAAAATTAAAGACATTTTAATAGGTCTAGGTTACTTTTCCATAGAGAAAGTCTTTGTTGAACAGAACACAACAAAAATACATTCCTCCAAAATTACAATGACTTCTTCATTCCTCCTACTTACCGGCTTCTTGAAATTTATCCAAAAGCATACTGATTAGCTGTTGTATTCAGTTCAGACACTTCTTATTCATTGGTGAAGCTTTAGTACAATTTTAAACCATGACAAGTAGTCACTTTTGGGCTTTTGTTGTTTTGGATTGTTTCAAAATACTGCAAAAATAATAGTCTCTAACCATGGCCCTTGGCATCCAATACATAAACACCTGGTATTGATGTTAAACCAGAAACAGGTTGTTATTATTTGCAGGTCCAACTTCCTATTTGCTAAGGCCTGAGAATATACAGGACTCTCTTTTGCAAACTATCTTGTTTGTGTTTTAGTTAGCCATTTCTACCCATTTCAGTACTTTCTAACTTACTTGAATTTAGTGTTTGACGTGTTTTGGCACTTGTGCAATATGCTTCAATGACTTTAAGAATTTGAGCATCTTCTTCTAAAGCAGCTGTACCTAGAATCAATGGGAAAAATAGAATTTTAAACATGGGCATGTTTCTTAATATAGAAAAGACTTTGTAAATCAGTACAGTTCAGCTTGAGTCCAAAGTTCAGCCTAATCAACCCTTTAAAATTCTTTTAATCATACCATTTTAAAAATCAAACTTCAGTGAACAAAAGTAACAGTTTAATAAGACAAATACTATTTTGAAATGCTTAGAAAAAACTCAATTCAGAGTAACCACCCACACATTCAAGAAATTTTCTGAGCATCTGATGTTGTACAGAATGTGTTTTGAAGTGTGAGGATTCTTATTCTAAAGCAGTCATTTTATTGAAAAACCCCTATATACTCAAGTTATTATATAAACACACCATTCAATATGCATACTGTTTCATTATTTAATCAAAGAAATCAAGAGACAGAATATTAATTCCCAGAAAACATCTTGAAAACTTTTGGCATTTGTACACATGTGTGTGTGTGTACATAAAAAAGATCAGATTTACCCCTTTCAACAGCACACAACTGAAAATAAAACTCAGAATTAACAGCATAATTTCAGTACAATTTCAGTCCAGCATGCAGTGGGAAAGATGCCACTATCCCATATATCTGTGAAAAGTGACTACTTTAAACTACTCAGACTTCAACACAGAAACAGCACTAATAAAAAAACTTAACTTTTCAAACTTAACATGGCAACATTTTTCAAAAGGTAAAGCTCCACAGCAAATCTTTTCTTTGGGTGACTCAGTAAAAATACTGTCAAACTGTAACACTTGCAACAGAGTGAAATTCCAATCAGAAATCTGGCAGTACCGCTACAATTAGTTTACATGGAACCAGAAGTCTGGGTGCAAGGCAAGACAATTTGTTGTTTTAAAAGCATTTTTCCTCTTTTCCCCTGTGAAATAATTAGGCTTGAAGATTTCCTGCTACACAAATCTGAGCGGCCTTCAACATCAAAATGTAGTTGTATTCTCTGCCAGCCGATGCATCCTGTTGGTTTTTGTGATTTATTATCACCAGAACAAAGCCAACTTTCCAAACATTTGTCAGGACATGCTAGCTATTGCAGAAATTATCTTTACCCAATATAATTTTTTACAGTTTAAGAGATGCAGAAACTCCAAAGTATGGGTTATCCCTCTTCCAAAACAGGAAAAATAATTGGACTTCATAGCTAGAATGCAGCATCATATTATTACAGTAGCAGGACAAATACTACACTTCTGAAACAGCATTTTGAGGGCACTCAGTTGGAACACCTCAGTTTTGTCTGTTAAAATGCTAATTTGACACAGCAGTTCTCAAAACACAGCCCCTCTGGATTCCTGAGAAGGGAAGTAACAAAACCCAGACCTATCTATCAATATACTTTAAGTTCGACAAAAGTTCCTCAGTGGGAAACTTTTATAGGTCGAGAAAAAAGTTGAGAAAGTTGAAGGAACACTAACAAAAGCTTCTAATTACTGATTAGGGAATATGAATACCAAGACTCTGTAAGAATTTCTGTAAGTAACACTCTTTGACTTAAAGGTAAAAAAAAATAGCTGTTACTGGAAGTTATTAAATAAGGAGTAGGACAATGTATTTGCAAGCTACAGACTCCTTCTTTCCCCCAGGTAAGAACCCTTAACTCCTCCCACTGTGTTCTTTAAAAATTGCTAAATCTGCAAGTTGACAGTTTTATCACTATCATTACAACTACGGAATCTCCATTCTCCAACATCTGAAATGATACTATATTACAGTACTTTCGTTTTCCTAAGCAGATACCTTCCTATAAGGATAAAACATCCTGAACTACAACATCCACCTGCACATCCATGGACAGAGAATCATTCTACTCACTACCTTAACCTTTGCCACATGAAATTCACAGAACATTCAGCAGGACTAACACCTTAGACAAACCAAGAGCACCCTGAGGAAAAGGTTTTTCTCTCCAAATCTCCATAAGCCTGTGAGAGACAGCTGCCACAGTAACACACTTCATGCACTGAACACTCATGGCACAGACTCTATCTTAAAAAGCCCATGAGCAAAGGACAGACACAGAGAAGCAAAACCTACAGTAAAAATCTGCCCAATAAAACACCCTGCCTTTTATTGATACAAGTAAATCAGATTATTCATTCACACAAATTTCTAAGGAAGAATTATAGTGACACTGACAACTAAGTGAATACTGTGTTTGCTTGGTAACGTTAATGCTCCCTCCACTTCAAATTATCCCAACATCCAGATTTTGACCTCTCTCTTTCTGTACATTAATCAGTCTCTCTCAGATCAGTGTTTTTCTTCAGACTTCAAGCAGCCTACATATCTGCAATTTATTTAGATACAGACACGAGCAAATGACTTTATTTACAGGAGATAAGAGAAGGCTGTTTGATTCTAGGAGGAGTGATTGTGGAAGCAGCTTGTCTTCAAATCAGCAGCAATAACCAGCTTTCCAACACCAGGACAACAGAAGCTCCTACCAAGATCAATCTAAAAACACAGCTACAAAGCATTCTGCAAGAGTGGGACAGTATCTTCACACTGTTGTTTACAGCACTAAAAGACAGGTTTACCTTACTGAACGTTACATGGCTCTGTAGTTAACTTCCCTTCCCTCTGTAACAAACAGAAATGGGCACTTCACAAGCAGACATCCACAGCAGCAATCAGTAAAGCTCTACAAAGCAACTAATGCTATTGTAGCATAAGCATCTAAGACGAATACAACAAACCATCCTCTGGAGATACCTACCCCTCTCCCCTGACATGAGAGAGGAAACCAGATGACTTGCTTACACTGTACATCTAACTCTCACAGAATTTAAACTGATGTTAATTCCAGCCTTTTTATTGTGCAGATATTGGTTCAAGTCTCTCTTACTTTTTCTCAGTGCAAACTCTTCATCCGACGGCTTCCGTTCTGGCTTGCGTTTGGGAAGCAGCTTTTTCATGGTTTTAGGGCTTTTACTGAGATCCTGTATAGGAAAAATAAAAGGGTAGAGCTTCTCCACATTATTTCAAAAATTTAACCTCTAAGATGCATACAGGAATTACTAACTAAAAACCTTTTAACGTCACCAAAATACAGTTTACTAATATTTTTTGCCATGTTCAATTTGCCTGAATTTGCCTCTCTACTCTTCCTCCAGCTATACACAAAGTCAAGTATTTCATCTGCTCTATTAACAGACATATACATAAAACCTGGTGCAAAGGCATTCAGCCTGTTTGGAGGCTAGAGTGAAGGGAAGAGGTAGGAATACATTAACACAGGTCTTTTTCCTGAATGGTTGAAGAGACAACCCATTTCACTTGTCTACTAGGAAGCAGGTAAAAAAAAGACCTAACAAGGAAGCTTGGCAGGTAGTACACTCTTTAAAGCCAAAATTTGTAAAAGTTTAGGTCTGTTTTAACAGAACTCTACAGGAAAAAAAAACCAACAAACAAACAAAAACCCCAAACAAAGAAACAACAAACCAGCAGCATTTCTGCTCAAAATGTGGTCATGATAATTTGCAGGAGCAACAGTGAGTTTCAGAAACAAAAGAAATATGCTGGTCTACCCTTTACCTTAAGGATACAATACATCATCTGTGAAAATACAGAACAAAAAAGTAAAAAGGTGACTGATACTAATGATCAAGATGCATTTTGAACATTATTGTATGCTAAACACTATAAAGAAGATGGAAATTTTAATACCTTGGTGAATTTAGTGGCCTACACATGAAAGCCTGAAAGGATTTTAAGTTAAAGTACAAAATTAGCATAGAGTACAGCCAAACAGAAGAACCTCTTGTAGCAACTAAGTCTCAATAAAAATCTTGCAGATCTGCAGATCAACTCTCACTTTTTCCCCTGTTGTTTAGGAGATTTACAAAATTAAAGGAAAGTCACATACACACAGCCACCACGAAAAGATTTAAAACTTCCTATCAAAGGCCTGCCACACTGTCCTTTTTTTGGCCGCTGCATCTCACCTCTTTATAGCAAAGAGCTGCTGAAGGCCGTAGTGGAGGTGCAGGTCGCAGGCAGCTCAGGCTCCAAGGCTTGGGCGTTTTCGGAGGTTCCAGCGGGCCCCAGTTTATTGTGGTGTGTGGAGTCCCATGATGCGATGGATGAGGGAGAGTGTGGTAAGCAGGAGTCAGTGGTATTGGCTTGCTGTCTGAATGCTTGCTGGAGGGAGTCACTGGGTGGGAAGGAAGCTGTCAAACACGATGGGAAAGCAAAGAAAGCATATTATCATAATGGCGACATAATGTCATCAAGGACCGGTGAAACAATCCCACTCGCTATATAGCATTTCTGTTTATACATCTGGCCTCTGAAAAATTTTACACTAAATCATTTTTTGGAAAAAAGGAGCTTAAAATTTTTTAATTGTCTACCACAGACAGAGCACAAACTAAAGAAAGAACAGCTATGAGCACCCCTGCTCCCACTTCTCTCACCACTAAGGGTGGAGCTAAATTTAGATCCATTCATATCCAACAATTCAAATGCAGAACTCAAAAGAAATTACTGTTTCTCCACAGCCTGTCAAGTACATCACCAATTACAACCTACTGTTTTAAGTATACTTAAAAGGCGGTGATGTATGCACTTGGTCAAAATAGAAAAAGTAATGATAATGAACTTTCTTTCACCCCATTAAACTATTACACTGAGTTTTAAGCATTTTATTCTTTGTTCACACAGTTAAAAACAGAATGATCTTTTTACCTATTAATCTGCAGTGACGACATTCAGTTCTTTTTACTAATGCCTAAAAAAATAAGGCTTTCCATGCTGTTATATTTGCCACATAACCTAACTCTGTTCATTCACTTCAATCCAGAAGCTCTTTCTTACCGTGTGAGACGGCACAGAGTGAGGTTTAATGGTGGGATTCCCAACAGTTGTGACTTTGGTTTGCTTCTGCAGGTGATCCACCCATTCATGCAAATCTTGTTGGTTGTTACAAGATACTAGTATCCTTTCAATCATATTTCCTAGGTGATAGATACCAGAAAGACATAGGAAATGAAAAAAGAACTTAGTCGATCTGACATGATTTAAAAAGACACTGATTTCATAAAACATTATGTCCTCTCAGTACTAAGCAAAAATTTAAACCATACTTTCAGTACAACATCCCACTTTTCCAGGTTGTGACACACATCACCTCAATGTATTTATTCTTAGCCAAGCACAGGAATTCTACTTTTTTCTTCCAAGCTCTAGTAATTAAGCACAACCTTAAATGACAAGAGCAGGAGACAGGCTCATCTAGCAGCCTTATGACTCTCCATCTTCCCCAGTAAAGCCAACATATAGCCTAAAATGTCATTCTTGAGTCTGTACATCACAACACAAGAAAAGTTATAAAACAAGACTTGACCAATCTTCTCTCAGAAGAAGGCATAAAACTAAAGCTAAGGCAAAAGTCACTTGGGAATGTAATCTCAACTCAAGACAACTTTCATTTCTGCACTTAACACCGTTTAACCCATCACATTCCCCTTGAGGTCAGCTTCATAGCTGTTATCTCAAAAAACTATTTTTTCTCAACATTAGCAATTTTTTCCCCTGGGCCTCATGGCATTGATATCATACTTGAGACAGTGAAAATTGCTTTATTTAAATGCAACCTGCTTGGAGGTAGAACTGATCCAGAAATGAATGAAGGTATGAAGCTCCACCATGGGGACCCTGCACTTTAATTTACCTAAGGACATCCATGATGAAATGAATGGACTAAACAGATAGGAATGATCCAATATAAGCATAATGGCAACAATCACTAACATCAGAGATGCTAAAGTCTCTCAGGAAAGAGGCAGACAATTTCTAGAAGAAAACTTTTCCAGAGCCTCTTGAGTTCTTATTCTTTCAGTAAATAGCGTACTTTGAACTGCTTCATTATAAGAGACCTTCTCCAAGGCTACTGCCTCCATTCATTAAGATACAGAAATTCCAGGATGAATCCCACGCAAAGAGCTCCTTAACTGCTTAAGAGAGGCAGTAAAAAGCAGTCTTCAAGTGAGGCTCTGGCTAGTTGTGTTACAAAGTTTGTACAATCACAGGATGGCTGAGCCTGTAAGGGACCTCTGTAGGTCCCACTCCCCACTGCTCAAGCACAGATGCCTAGAGCTGGTGTCCTGGGACCATGGCCAGAGAGCTTTCCAGTACCTGCAAGGACAGCGATCTCCCCAGCTACCCTGTGCCAGTGCTTGATCACCCTCACAACGAAAAGGTTTTTTCCTGTGCCCAGGGCAAGCATTTGATGTTTGACACAGTATCTCCTGGAATAACTAGTAAATAAAAATACTAATGGGCAATACCTGATATTTCAAATGCATTTTTATGGTTTTCACTGTCTTCTAGCTTTGTAATAGTCATTCCCGTCATGGGCAGTTTTCCCTTAAAAAAAGACAGTAAGATTGACGTTAAATACAAAATGCATAAAAACCTTATCAACTAAAGAAATACTAACTTTAAGTACTGAAAAAAGACCTTCATAGTAAATTGACACACACACCTCAATGGGTTTAAAAACATTTACAAATCCATACAGACATCTCAATGGGAGTTTTTAATATGTCCAACTTCTGCAAATGACATCTGTGACATCAGTAAGTCTAGCTGATACCTAATCAGGCTACGAAATCCATACAAATGTAATAGTGATCATTGCTCAGTCTCAGGTTCTTGAAACTGAGACCTTCAGGGTCATCCATATTACAGGATTGGAGGTAATATTGACTCTTCTTTAAGCACATTTGTTTGCAAACTGTTTGATTAGCTCCCAGAATCAGGTCTGTAGAACAAGTAAATTTATAAAGGAGTATTTCACTAAATAAATGCATCAATTATTTACTGAAGATTTATTTCTCTAATAATGCCACTACGAAATTCCCTCACGGAAATATTTTGAGGGGGGGAAAAAAAAAGCCACGAACACCTTCAAATTTGTAAAGTTTCTTCAGAAGAACATACTAATTTTGCAGAAGATCCCATTTTAAAGTCAGTCAAGCAGGAAAAGAAAAGTCAGTTTAGAATACCTTTTTGACCCTTTAGAAACACAGAAGAATAAATAAAATTGAGCATTTTTGGGATGAAAGGCTTTACCAAAAATGAAACTTCAATAAAAGTTCTTTAAGACAGATCCTGTATTCTCCTCCATAGAAACACTATTCAGCAAATGCTGGCAAAAGCACAAATACTATGTACTGTGGAATTTTGGCTCCAAAAGAGCAAAAAGAATAAAAACCAACTTTATGTTTTCCTCTTTCCTAAAGACAGCAGAATGGACAAAGGTTTCTTAGAAGCTTGAAAACGAAAAATCACTTGGTATTCTGTAGGCACAGAGCATGCTCAGGCCCAAGATAACAAAGAGAAAGGAGGAGTTTTCTTGTGGCAGCTTCCCTGCTGAAGGAAAAATGGTGGCCACGTGCACAACACAATGCAGCTAAAATTTGCTCTTTGCCCTTTTTTTCCATGTTTGCTGCTTCACGAATAACACAGCATACAACACAACAAGAGAGATGTGCAAGAACTGCTGACATAGGTGGGAAGGGAATATGGGGGTTCACTAGCCAAGACTGGTGACAGAGATCACCTGAACCACGTGACAAGAAAAAGTATAAAATCAGCAAAACAGAGAAAACTGAACTTGTGAATCATTTATATTTCCCTCCTTTTCACAAACAATGGTGTAGCCCTCCTAAGAAGTAGGGTCCTTACTCCTTGTGACTTCAGTTTACCACTGCTATAAGCTCTTCCCATTAGCTCACGTGGTAGATACCAGCACAATGAACCAGAAAATCTGAAGCCTGACAACAATTGGACTATTCAGAAATGCAAAGAAGGTGTTATGTTGGATGATGCCTCCAGTGGCCTAATTTCCCTGAGAATGTCTGAAGAAACTGCATCAACTTCTGCCAATATCCATCCCAGTTCTGAGATGGGAACCTCAGAAAAAATGTCCAGGATGCCCACATTACAAACTCTAGACATGGGCTCTGAGCAACTGTCTCAGACACAAACACTGATGAAACAATTTCACCTTGCTGTGAATATGTGGTCATTAAAATTTGAGACGTTCTCAGTGATGGGACTATCACACATGAGGTTATGAGGAAATTAAGAATTTTGCTTTCAAGAGAAAATTGGATAGTGAACACTAAGAAGAGGCTGTGGCCATTCTGAGTAGAAGCTGAAGACAAATCACAGAAAATGGCTTATTTATTGATTTAATTATTGAACAATGCTGTGTACCTAGGGGATAAGGTGGGAGGTAGGAAGAAGAAATGCAAGTGATATACAACAGGAGAGGCAAAATAAAGCTTGACTGACTGTTTGATTTCATACCCAAGATGCAAGTGCTTCTGTGAAACACAGCCTAAAGCTACAAGGGAGCCAAGACAAATAGCACTCCTGCACTAGAGCAGTTGTTCCACCTCTGGAAGAGGCCTGTGGGGCAAAAGCCACAAGTATTCAGCTAGGAAACTTGGGAGAGAGCTCAAAGGCTGTGTCTACCAGCTATGAGCAGAGACTTGTGAAGTGAAACACCTGATGCTAAGTCCCTAGGGCCACATTGTATGCATTTCAGGTGGTCTTACACTGGGGAGCCCCAGGCTGGGGCCAGGGACTGAATGTCAGTCCATGTACTTGATCTTTTCCTGTACTTAGAGCAGATCAAGCATACTTTTGGAGCATGCCTTCCACTTCAGCTTCGTCCAGAGGGAATCTAGTCCATGAGCCCCAAAACTACTTCTACTCTGTGACTCCGTGCTCATTAAACAGAAAAAACTAAAAGATTACTTTAAAAAGCAAGCCACTGATTCAAAGATAAAAGCTAATGTGAATGCATATAAACAAACTGATGGTAACAGCCTAATTCACACTAACAAAAGCTTAAGGATGCTGTGTAATTTTGTTAAGACTCAAGCAGCAGTCAAAGAGCACCAACAAACCTACGCAGCAGCACTGGTTTCCTACACAGATCTAAAAAGCTACCAATACTTCCTCTCATCAACTACTACTAACAAGGTACCAAAAAAATGTCTCCTTGGTGATAGTCACAGCTACAAAGAAAATCAAACCCTGTGCTTCTAGGCCAGAATTTTATAAGACAGATGACCATTTCTTATTGCCGATATTACCTTTTATCTTTATAAATGCAGAAGTTCAATAATCCTTTCAAGTTTCCTATGAAATATCATCTGGAAAGAACACAAACCCCAGCACATTTTTACACATATGTAAGTGTATTACTTTACCTGATAGATAAACCCACTCATTCTTGGGCTGGCAGACAACATTAGCAAAATGTTAGGGAAGAGAAGAAGATACCTTTCATTCTTTTCCTTGTTAAAAGAAGAAAATGAAAAAGTAAATACACCATCACAAGTCCCCTCTCCCATTTTTCTATTTTATATTATTAAAAACTATCAGCATTATAACTGCATGATTACTCCACAAATATTTGCTCATTGCAAAACTCTCTCCATTGAATTCAGAAAAATAAGAAAAGAAAAAAAAGGAAAGCAGAAGACAGAATTATTTATTTTCTATTTGAAAAGTGCTACTAACACATGCCTATACTTCCTGGTAAGTACAGCCTAGTATTTCAGAAGTCTGGGTGAAATACTGACCTTGTTTAATAGGATAACAACTGTTTGGCCGATTTCAGTAAAACCAAAATTACACACTGAATCTATTTATGCATATAATTTAGATGGCTACTCTTACAGTCATATCAAGACTGTGGTCTCTCAAATTGGAGAGATCAGATTTTTAAATACTGGATTTTTTATGCCCCGAAGTAGAAAAAGCAAAGCAATAATTACTATAGTCACAACAAAAGCACTCATTACTTTGTTCTGGTTTTAATTTGCTGGTTTCATGTATGAAGTTATCCATTGTGGTTTTGTTTTGGGGTATTTTTATGGAAGGAGGAATAAGTTTACTCTGAATCTACTGCTATAGACAACAAAAGGCAGAAGCATTAAAGTGTAATATTTTAATGACAAAATAAGTATATCAAAATGACAAAATAAGTATATATTGACAAAGCCACCATCTTAATTTCAAGCATCTTTGCAAAATTACAAGTCCTTAGCAAGTTTTAATGCTTTTAAGTAAACATTTGCAAATGTCTCTATCATGTTTAGAAAGACAAAACTAAACCCAGTTGCTGTTGAACAAATGAAGCTGTTCTGTATCTCACCAAAAATCTGTAATGCTACACAGAAACTTCTAGAAGTCCATTGCATTTGATATTTTACCTCATGATGAGAGTGGGGGATGGTGATTTGTTTTGTTTTGAAGGCTTCAAAAAGAGACATGACTGCAGAAGATGCACTATCAGCTCTACTGAATCTTATTTATTTACTTAAACACCTAACAAAATAACTGAGAGAAAAATATCAAGCGACTAACTTTTAAATATTCAGTTGCATAAGCATTTTTCTTTTTCTTCATATTTATGGAACTCTTTGTTCTAAGGGAGGAAATGGACTGAATGAGGTTGCAATTCAAAAGCCCTCATCGGTTTCAAAGCCTCATTGATTTTTCAGCAGAACAACAAGCCATAAAAACATGTCAGTAACCTGTATAACATTGCTTTTCTGTTAGCAGTTGCTTTTAAGGTTATTTTAACATTATTTCTGATAAGACAAGCTTTTCTTCATGTTTTATTTGCTTCCTCGGTGAAAAAAAAAAAAAAAATCACCCGACTTTCTCACTTTCAACTTTCTAATGTATCTTCTTATTCTATTTCTCAAAGATCATTTGGTTCTCAAGCTTGTATTTCAAAATTTCCTACTTCAGCAAGGTGCCCAAAACAGCAAAAAAAAAAGTTTGTCTCAGACACTTTACAATATAAAACTTTAAACCATTTGTTATTTAAAACACAATGTAATAACCGTTATGCAAAATGATCCTGTAACATAACACATGGAAAATCTTGTTTCATTATGCACTTTGAAAAAAGTCCTGCAAAAATCATCTTACAGTATTTGTAACTGCTGTATTCAGTCACTTTTCAGTAAATTTTACAGATGAGACCACTCATCTTCAAGGAATTTTATCTCAGGTTTTGTAAAAAATGCCTTAAAGCAACAGAGAAAGATTTTAACTTAGATTACCATCTATGAAGCACTCTCTTTATTTCTGTTGCATAATGATTATAATGAATTTTATTCACAATTGTTGAAAGAGTGACAGTAAAGATGAGAAGGACATTACCTCACTTCCAGCACACTGAATCATGACTTGGGACATGTAAATCACATTGCCAAGTGTTTTGATATCCTCTCCCTCCCAACAACGAATAGCTTCTGTCAGTATTTGCAGTTCAAGTTCTTTCCGTTTCCGTACTTCTTGACACTGTGCCTAACAAGCATAGGGAAAAACATCATCTCTATAAACTCTACCAATTTGGCATGGGTTAAGGGTAAAAATACTACTACAGTTGTATTTACTGCTGTGCTTGTAGTACACAGAAGACAGCACCTTACTTGAAGCATTTTCATTTAGATGACTATTACCAATATTTTTTATAAACTAGTTTTACTAACTTAAGTATTATGACTTTTCAATACACTGACTTCAATTACTATTCCAAATCCAGTCATAGCTCTGTTACTTAAATTTCTCCTTCCTATATATTTCAAATTTTGGTATGACTAACCACAAATGGACATGCTCAGCAGAAAAGAGTAACACAGCTGTCAGAAACACACGTCTATACAACAAAGCATCTTCTTTCAGTAAAAAGAGATGTGCCACCTGTGCAAACCATGAGTGTATATAACCTGGTGTTCCTACTTTCATTAAGTAACTTCAACCTGCTCTGCTTCTTTTCATTTGAATTTTTCTTAACAGAATTGTTTCCTCTTTTTTGTATAGCACCCAACAGGATGTAATCCACAAACCTCTTCTGAACACTGATAACACTAAATTTCTGATTTAAAAAATAAAAAATGCCAGGTTATCATCAGCACACATTCCTAACAGGAAGCACAACACATAAAGTTTATTGTAACTGAGACTGCATTAATTATATGTAACAATGCAAAACTGCTCGTTGCAGTTGAGGCATAGTTTATCATTTTTTGTAAAGACAGTAGCAGACAAATCCCATCTGTTCAAATTAGGCTTCCTGTTTCAATTATTACTACAAGTTTTGCATCTTCTGAACTTCACTAGCACTTTCCTCTTCAACCTCTCTCAAATCCAACACCATTCCCCTAGAAGGAATGCACTTAGAAATAAAAAATCAGAACATGTACTCATTTATTGTAAAGGTCTTCTTCAGGACACTAGTCATGCTAGCACTAGTAGAAAGGGAGATGAAGTATGATGAGAGGGCAGACAAAGAGGTGCAGAATACTTTGCACAACTCTTACAACAATAGTCTATTTCCTATAACTCCCCATCAAATTACCATCGTTAGCTTTGTCCACATACAGCATTGATTTCCAGGCTTTTAAAAATTTACTACGTGCTTACAAAAAAGCTTCACTTTTTTAAGCAATAGAGGGAGATGAAATTAGAAAACATTCTACTTAAAATATATTATCTATTCTTTTATCACTCTTACAGAAAGGTTTTTGAAGGCAGTCATGGATTTTTGAATATCTGGACGATCCGGATGATAATCCTAAAAACAATGGAGAAAACATGCATAAGAAGTTCAGTTCTAGCAAAATTAATTTAAAAAATGTTAGAGGCTTAACTAAAAACAAATAAACAATTCTGCAAAATTGAAGCTGTAGACTGATCTGGTCTCTTCATGGCATTCTTACATCAAACACTGGTGGGTCTGGCTTCTAGTAAAACTGCAGTTACTTAGCACAATCCTAGTTATACTTAAAATTGAGCCACAGAAGTTTTACAAGACCTAGTGGATAAGAGATTTTGAAATTCTAAGAGGGAAGTATTTACAGAGTTTTGTTTGGCAGGTTAGCTTTGTCATCAAAGGTGATTCCCTACAGACTAACTACCATGTTCTGCTGTCAGTGGCTGACAAACCAAGCTGTGTGGTAAGACCCCCACACTTTCTCTCTTTTTTTTCACACTCCAAACATCTAACCTATAAAATGCAAAAGGTGAAAACAGCAGGTCCTCAAACACCTTCTCGTCCTGTAAAGATCACTTTTGGGCAGCATTCACTAGAAGTCAGAGGGACTATTTTGCCAATGTGTTCGACATGCTGAGGTGAGAAGCAGCACTCCTACAAGGTAAAGTGGCCTGAAGTAGTGTGCAGGAGACACATTCAATGTCAAGTCAACTAGAGACTCTGGTAAGACTATTCGAGGAATGGTGATTAGCTTCTCTGCATAGTTTTACGTTAAATGTTTAGCTTTTCAGGAAGTTTTACTGCACTGACTTTTACATAAACCACTGCAGCCTGGAGTTTAGAAGGCTGACAGAAGAGCAAACAAATGTAATTTTGGGTCCCATCATGTTTGACATGTACCTTTAAAATAATTGTTGTCAAATCATCATTAAGCTGGAACATAAATGCTGATAAGATATACCTCCATGTGCCTTTCAAGCTCTTTGAGTAACGTGGGGTATTTATCCAGACGCATAAAAGGTTTGCTGAGGCCCGTGGTCAGGACAAGGATCCCAGGGCTGTTGGCACCTTTCATCTCCATGAATTCTCCTAGTTCCTCACTGTGTACACAAGATATTTAAGCAAATTAAGATTAAATTATCAAAACAAATAAATTACATTGGATTCATGATTCAGTCTTTCACCTGCAATGAAGATGCCAATAAAACAGGAGGCCTAATAAAAATTAATTCAAGTACCACATAAGTGCTGTGACCAGTTTGTGCATTAAAGAAAATACAGGGACAAAGCCATTTGCAGATTCGGGGTCCCATCCAGGGAAAAACATATATAGGATCAAATCCACTGTTCTAGACAAACAGTGCTCAAAGACAATTCCTAAATGCTGCACCATTCAAGCAACAATTACAGAATAAAGCTGTGTTTTATTACTCAGCTCTTTATTCTAGTAAAATTACATACAACCTTAGAGGTGAATACACGAGCAAGAGTCAATTGCTTCATATAGAGTACAAAAATAGATATTTTTATGGGGACAGACATTAATGAGAAGACAGAACATTTCAGAAGTTTTTTCTCTCCCACACTTACATGTTTAATGACCTCATCTCACATCCAAGGTCTTACTGCAAAAAAATGACCAACATCCATACAAATGGTAGAAATAATCACCATGAGGTCTATTCTCTAATGAGCTAGGGTTTCACTAAGTGTGGACTTATACAACATACTTCTTTTGACAGCAAAGCCACTGTAAGAAATCTATTCTCTCCATGTGTCATGAATTGCTACTTCCCTTCTCCAGACATTTTTTGGTATTTGAATAATTCAGAACTGGCCCAGCCCCTCAACTTTTTACAGTAACTCAGTTAAAACACCACATGTGAGAATTTCAGCTCCCTTTGCTATCAAGGAAACAAAACAGCTACATCTTCTGCTTATAAGGCAGAGATTTTAGAGGACTATGGTGGAGAAGGACTAGTTTTCCAAGAGTTTAAATTACCAAGAACAAAATGAGCCCTCTCCATTGGGAATGGAAGATACGGCAGCATCTGGGCTGATTGCCAGGCTTCATAAAATACAAGTTGCCAAAGAACACAATTCTAAAGGCAAAAATCTAAATAAAATAAATACAGAAAGTTGTTTATTAAAAATGTAACTTCTTATTGCACTCAAGACACACAAACACTCCTTCCCATTTCAAAAGAAGTGCCATTGCTTATTAATGTCATTTGTCCAAACAGGTGAAGACAACAGAACAAGAACACAAACAGGGTGCTTAGGGACATGGTTTAGTGGTGGACTTAGCAGTGTTGGGTTAACAGTTGGATTCTATCTTAAAAGTCTTTTTCAACCTAAATGATTCTACAGATGAACTGTAGATGACCTTCCCATCCCAATGGAAGTGCTTTACCCACCATCCCACCTGGATCATTCACCTCCCAGATACCAAAGTTTGCTCCAGTTCACAGAAAAGAAGGTATTTTTCCATACAGTTTACTCCAAGTTTACTTGTCTTCAGATTAGTTAAATGGACTTTACTTACACTACCTTGCTTATGTATGTCCAGCAGTGTTTCTGAATTGTCAGGTCTATCATAATTTTACACCACCTCTTTCAAGAGCTTTCTGTCCCCATACTAACAAGGCCCAGGCACTCCTCAGTGTATGTATTTGTGCTATCTCAGCTGCACTTAACTACAGAGTGGAGACAGAGGGCGAGGGGATTTCTCAACACCTGCTGTGCATTTTAGAGATGCAAAGAGAAGGGCTGGGCACGCTTGGGAAAGACCTTGCATCCCTCTTAAGCAGGATATATCAGTAACTCCAGGCCTTCTAAATCAGCTTGTGACATAAACAGGTTTTAGCCAAAATTAAAACAGATTCAAAAGCCTCCTAAAATACCTTGCATAAAGAATTATAATAATGCAACACAGATAAAAGTCAAGTACTTTTTGAGCTTAAATTTACAGTTAAGTAAAGCTGGCCAATTCTGAATACCTAGAGGCTGAAGACCTACTTTGCCTAATGCTTTCTTAGTCACAGGCCTTGCTTAGCATAAAATCACACCACTTCAGAACCTGACAGCTGACTGCACTGGCACCCTAAACAAGAATAAAGATTTTGACTTGTAACTGTGTCTTGGGTTTAGGGTATTACCGGCCACTTGGAGGTCAAGTATTCAGGGTAATTCACTGAAGCATCAGGCTGCATGGCTATGGTGTGGTGGCACTTCCTTTCCTCCTGACTCAGTTGAAAGAAACTGTTTCCAGTAAGTAATAAAGGTATGACACCCAGTTTACACAGGAAGCTTTACCAAAGTTCACCTGTGAAAGCCCTTCTGCCAGAAGGCACTCACTGGTTTTAAATTTCAATTGCCTATGTATATGACACTGGTCACTTGCAAATCATTGCTTTTTTGTTTTATCCATTAATTCCACCTGTAATCACCCCCACCCATTTCAGCATCATAAAGTCAGGTTACACACAGTACTTGATACTTCATCATACTTCTTCTTAAAGACATTTTCTACAAGAACCAAGAAGAAGCAGCTGTTTAAACTCATTCTTTGCATTTTGTTTGCTTCAGTCAGACACAGCCCCTGCTGCCTAATTCTACCAACTCTGCCCTTTTACACTATCTACTACTCTTCCCTATTTCAGGCAGCACAATCCATAAGTGTATGACACGGATTCTCTTTCACCCTGACATAGCTGCATTTTCCACAGGATGTGCCAGTCTCAAATACCACAGGCCACTTAAATTAACACTGTTCTGAACAGTGCTCATTTTTGCCCGTAGACTGCTAAGGGGCAAAAAACCCCATTCCTAATTACTTCAGCCATTTCCATACTGTTGGATGCATACAAATGCATTATATAAATAGTATTTGCTGTGCTATCCACTCAGACAATGCTTGCATTTCCCCCTCCCCGTTTTTTTTTTTTTTTTTATTTTAATGCTTCTACAGGAGGAAGAACTTTGGTTACCACTTCACCCATATTCACATTTCTTATTTTCATTATCGTTGTTCCATTTCTTCAACTTCAGCATTATGAAAAAGATGTGTGAAAAAACAGGAAAAAATTCACTACAGCTTGAATTAAAATCAACTTCTTGGAAACCTGAAATAAAAACCTGGTATTATCTTGTTTTCACTGTCTACTCTGCAATCCCTTTAACTAAACACACTCTGTGGTTAAGCCATTCTCTGCTCAAGTGACACTTGGTGTTGATCATCACTTTTTTTACATAATCACAATATAGGAACCTATGGAGCAAGTTTAAACCTCAGCTCACTTGAAACATACACTAAGTCCTGAAAAACAGGCTTAGCAATGGCATCATCAGGAAGCCTTTTACAGGGAGCAGTGTTAATAGGTGTAATTAAAGCTGAATGACGTCGTTCCTCCCAACATTCCCAAGAGGACAAAGTTTTCTTTCATACACTTCTGCGCTTCCCTCTGACAAGTTTTGACATGCCAGCTCGTTCAAGCCCTAGTCTGAACACAGGCACATACTCCTTTAATACAGTAATACCCAAAATTTTGTCTGGGCAGTTCCACCATGCAGACTCCCTTAGCATTCTACTCATGCTGTATCAACCTGGCACCTCTGCAGCTTCATGGACATTAAATATCCATCAAAATGTGGATGTTACTTTAGCTCAAAGCTAGTGAGTGTCTTTCATTTAGTCACAAATGACAAATACAGTACAGGACATAATGGAAGGGTTTACTTTCAAAAATATATGAGGGGGTTGAAATACTGTTTGAACATGACAGCAGTTCACAACCATTTTTTAATTAATTGCAGCATAAAAACAGTCTGTGTCAGCTGCTTTGCCCAAGACAATGGCTCTTTCATGTCACAATTTCAATTGATGCCTGCAAGAACCACAGTCTCCTAGGCAGTATATACTAAATGAAACTCCAGCCCACAGCTAAGAGTATGTTTTAATAAAAAGCTATCATTTAGCTGAACAGGAAAATCTTTTGAACAGCAAAATCATCAACTCAGTCACAACTGCCTAAGCAAGTAGCTTTTCAGAAAGAGGCAGATGACACTTTAATTCGCTGCTTGCGTCACTTTACAAAATAAAATGTAGAGAAGCATGCAAAATGCTGTGCTTCATTTATTCTGAAATCTCAAGATGAAGAGTTCTCCCCACTCCAGACTAGAGTTAGTTCACAGCTTGAGATATTTTAAAGGTCACCATGAAAATTGTCTTTAAGCCCTATTAATATATTCAAATCTTTCTCAGTACAGCTGCCTCAAAAGCTGCAAATCAAAATGGAAGAGGGCGGTAAACAAAGTTCAGATGTGCCTACAAGTAACAGAAGGAAATAAAAAAGGCCATTGAACCTTGAGGAAAGCAGATCCAGGAACTAAAAATGTATACATTTAAAATCACAACTTACACTTCTGAAGGAGGTCTCTGTTTGTAATAGATGGAGCACGAGCTATCAGTGCTGAGGGGTCTGAGGACTGCACACAGGCACCGCATTTTGAGAGCGTCGTGACACAGCTTAGCTCAGCAACCCCTCAACTGCAGCTTTTAATTTCCTAGGGCTAAACTTCCCAGTCAAGCTCCTCTCCCGGGGACTGCTGCTCGGCGTATGACATCAGCCTGCACACTTGCAGGCTCAGGGATCCACCAAAGTGGGGGAGGCACAAAGAGTTTTCTGACTCAAGCTGATCTGTATTCCATGCTCCAGTTACTCAGAGTAATTGTGATGTTCCAGCTCCACAAATTTTATCCAGACTGCTAGGTCTGTGATGCAAGTGTAGAATATGTTTGGGACATGTTATCTAAGAGAACAGAAGAATCTAGCAAAATTAATGTTTCAACAAGTAAAGATTTGTGAATAGCTTTCTTGCTGCTGAGAACTGGCTTGATATTTGCCACTTTGCAAAATAAAAAAAGCAGGTGCATGTTAGTAATTTTCAACTGCCTCTTCATCAAATTAAATTTTCTTCTGGGAATATTTTAAAACAAAGAGAAGAATCAACATACTGCTGTTTAAACAAAGTAAGAAAGTTTAACACCCCACTCTACCCCTCCAAAATTACATACCTGATGCTGGTTACATTGGGTCTGTACTGTCCATATTTCCTCAAAAGAATTTTTTTGCCCACTGATCAGTGGGGACTGTTACATTTGCTTTCTTAAATTATGTTATCCAACCTTCAGTAAGTCCCATACTCAAATATCTTTCCTCTTGTCATTTTTGGATATCATCCACAGGAAGTCTCAGTCCTAGCTTCTGCCTGCTCTTTTCTTTTTTTTTTTTTGCTAGACTTTCTTGTTGCACTGAACTTTGTTGCTTGTGATCTTTCCCAGCTAGGTAATATTTCGTGTTCCTGGCACTCCTTATTCTGCTGCAATTACCCATTTCTGTACTTTGTATCCAACTGGGTTTTTTAATCTGCAGGAAATTCACTCTTTCACGCCTTCAGCTGCTCATTCTGTTCCTTCTCTTACTGGAAGGCAAGCATATGTCTATGATCAGAAGCACACACAGGAACCATGCTAGTTTGACTAAACTCTACACCCTCAAGGCAGTACTTGAGGTACTGGTCTCACCAGCAAGCAAAATTCTCTCCTAAAATAATACCATATATTGGAACACTTACCCTTAGACTTGAACTGGGATCTTCAAGCAAAATTGTAAGATAGTAGAACCAAACCTGAACAATGGAGCCAAAAAGCTGTGACTGTTGTGGAATAAAGTAAATATAATAGGGATGGTGTACAGTGGCACTACAGCCACTATGAGAAGGGAACATGCAAAACTCTGCCAGAGCACCACCCAAATGTACCTGGCAAACTCCAGCTCTTCAGCTCTAGCCAGTGGCTTAAGACATAATTACAAGATACAATGACAGATCTGAGAATCTAAGGATTACTTAATCCTTCAAAATTCTTGATTCATTAAGCAGAAGGAATTTACTCTGGAAAAAAGTATGCAATAGCTCCAAAACAATTCCTGAGACAAAAAGTACCTACCACATTTCAAGACAATATAAAATTGGAGAAATTATGTTGCATACCAACTTTAACACCTGGATGAAACTTACAAAGCCACAATTGGAACCAAGAAGAGAATCTGTTCCAAACTTAATAGAAAGATTTTGTGGTTGCTGTGACTATCAGAGGCAAATACAACTTCAGAAACACATAGCTCTGGAACCTGAACTTACGTATGGGCTGCATTAGGTTTTACTCCCATTTCTTCATGTTCACATGCACTCAGGTCTCCAGTGATTTTAATAGTCTTTTAATAGTCTGACTATTAATAATTTAACTTAATGAAATGAAAGATGTTTGTGGCTTTGAAGATTTGAACATGATAAATGTCTTATTCTTTAAATAACATAATTTATCCCCTATTTTGGCCCAGACTATGTATTTACATAAACATGCACATACATGAAGAACATACATGCACACACAACCCCTTATTCTGTATTAATTGAATAAAAGCCCCCATGTTGCTGCTGCATATGATCAAGAAGCAAAGGACAAAAGATAAAGAGGAAACAGACTTGCATTCATACTGGATGGCATTTAAAAACAAAACAAGGGGAAAAAAAGGAAAAAAAGAGTCACATTCCAATTGAATGCCCCTTTTAGATCTCCCAACCCCATCCTAAGTACTGCTATTTATAATCTACTTCACAAGAATGCTATTCAAAGAAAGTTTTTGTCTAGAAGCGCACAATAATTCTGAGTACATTAATATAATGTTTTATCTATACATACACAAACACAGAGCCTTTACAGGTGTCAACAACATTTTAACAGGTCTTACAACACTGACACCCTTGATAGCTCAATGACATATAAAACCCCCATGTGTAATGCTCCACCAAAGCAGACAACTGCTTACAATTTTAATGTGAGCCAATCACTTAATGAAACAATACAGTTAATGCTTCAGCCAATTTCCTTAAAGCTTTTTTCATCAATGACAGTAAAAAAAAAAGTAAAACCAGTATATTTAAAAGAATTTTTAAAAATCTTCATCTAGAGCAATTATCTAGAAGATTTTTTTTGTTTGCATGGGTTCCCAGAAAAAGAAGTAGTCTAATAAACTGAGCAGAAAATACTAATTTTGTGATATAAGAATTTGACTTAAAATTACTTGCTAGGTTTTTTTTAAAAAAGGCTTTCAGAGGTACAGTTACTGCATAAGTGTTCAGTTTATGAATTGCACAGAGCTCATGGCAAGAAATGTTCTGTAGACAGTAAGAATTTATGTTCCGAATCAAACTGCTCCAGACAGTTCCCTTTTCCTCTCTAAAATGCTACTGAATAGCACAGATGCTACAAACATGATATTAAAATCCAAGTATTCCACATACACCTATTTATTTTCCCTATTTTTGCTAGTATTAAAACACATGGGTTTGGACCCTCTTCTAAAATTATACTGACAAAACAGCCAACATAAACATTGCCTTTTCTTAAAAACCTTAAATCTTGGTATTTTATCCAGTATGAAATGCAGTGTAATTGTTTCACTATTACTACAATCATGGCTATCCTCAAACCTCATAGCAATTTTTAAATTGAGGTTTATGGGGAATTTTTTTACACACTAAAATCATCTCAGCTAAACAAAGAGACAGTTCTGAGTATTTTCCATTTCTTCATGACTCCAACCAGTTCGTTATTTCTCTTCCCCTACTTTAAAATGATGTAATTAAAAGCTTTTGGCATTCTGAGAGGAAGAGATTCAGAAGTGCTTAAAGCCACCTTCTGATTTCTTCATGGCAGCTGTCTCAAGCAGAATATTTAGTCAAGCCACTTGCTGCCTACAGTTATGTTGAACAACAAAAATTAAGGGATTAGAATAACAAAAGTGGGGTGATTAGAAAGAACAGGATGCAATTCTGTTGCCTCATGCCTGGTAACACAATGGCATTAAACAGAAAGCTGTCTGTCTCAATTTCTCTTCCCTTGAGCTATTTCATACGAACAAACTTCCACATCCAAATTACTCAACTCCTCTATGATACTTATATTGTCTCCACCAGGATTTGATGTCAAACTGACTTTAGAAACCTGAAGCTGAATTTTCTCTTAGGAGAACCTACACAAAAAGAAACATGAAAGAGAAGAAATGCTTCTCTTCTCCATTTGCAGAACAAACAGCTTTCCTCCCTCACATTTCTATCACCATTTCTCCGAGTTCTGAAACTTAGCATAATCCTTTACAGATATCCCCAAATCTAAAGAAATGTAGTTGATCACTTTGCTGTTACATACCATCTCCCATCTATAGGTTAAATCTCAGACCTCTATATGGAAAGAGCATAAAGACTCAAAAAAAAATTAAGCCCAAGAGTATTAAAAACCATGTACAGAAAATGGTGATGGAAGAGGGTCATTTGAAAGAAAGCAAACATGCAGGGATTTCATCAGGGGGTTTAAACATATTTTTCTCTCGCTGCATTTTAATGACAAAAACCTACCTTCTATCTGCCTATACTGTAATGTGAATTTGCAGCTCGATTTTTCCAGCTGGGGTTGGAATATAGCTACATGTATTGCTAACAGAAGTGAAAGTTCAGAGTATTTGGTAACTAGAAAGTTTTTCGTCTTCAGAATATTATGAGTAAAGTTCACAAACATGCCACAGCATTGCTGTTAAAACAAAATTTGAGTTCCTGAAAAAAGCTAACACTATAGGAAAAAAATCTATTGTGATCTTCTTTGTTTTCTAAGTGTTAAGAGTACTCAAAATATCTTTACTTTAGTCCAATGAAACAAGACAAAAAGGAGAGGGGTGTGTGAAGCAAAAAGATATATCCTGCTAGAATTTGTCCTATAGCTAATCTCCACGAAGAAATCATGGTTCTGTCCCGCACCACAAGCAAGCATAAATAGCCCCAGACCAACAGCTGCTTCAGCATGAGGGTCATCATAACACAAGTATCTAGCAAAAGCTTGTGAAAGCTGACTTCTTGTGTCGAATTCTGGCCTCAGTACTTTCCCTCAAGGTGACTGATACAGGGCATCTTCTATGCAAATCTAAGGTCTGTCCAAAAGCTGAGCAACCTACATTGTGTTAACCAAGCATCCTACTTTTTACAGGAAATAGTAATTTTGTAAAACTCACACTTCTTTCATATGACTCAAAAGTAAAGCTAAGGGTATAATACCATTATGAAGTTCAGTATACATGGGCTTTTACAGGGCTAAGTTGCAATGCACCAACTGTCTAAGAAGCCTAAGTCATCTCAGTTATGCCATAATTTCACAAACTTGTTTTGATCTCAACATTTTTAAAACAAAGATGACAATCAGTAAAGTTTGTTTTTACATATTCAGAGTCCAGCATGTGTTCTTTCAATGAAAAAATTCTCTCAAAAGGTTGATAATACACTGTCAACAGTGATGAGCTGTCCTGATCACATGAAACAGCTTTGTTTTATGGGGCATTTTGTCTTTTTTTAAAAAGTGTAATTTTTTTTCTCAAACAAGTTCTACCACCCAAACACATCAAAAGCAACATCACAGCTTTACAACTCAAGTGTACGTTACACACATTTTTGTATCCCACTCAAAAGACCCCAAAGTTAACATACCTGTGTTCTGTGAGGACATTTACTGCTGATGGGTGGTTGGCACAGTATGTAAGGTATAAGCTTTTCATTTGTGGCATCAAATTTAGAAAACATCCTCCAACCCTCTGCTGAGCTTCAGGCAACCTAAAAACAGCAATAAAGATGAAAATGCTGTAATACCAACCAGACAGAAAAATAAATGAACTCCCGGAAAAGCAGTGTATATTGTGTGCTGGGTTTGGCTGGGGTAGAGTTGATTAGGGGAAGAGTGGCTGGTAGGGGGCCACGTTTTGGATTTGTGCAATAACAAAAGGGCGACAGAAGGGACGAAACTCTTCTTTTCTACAGAACAGTTCCCACTTGAAGGACTAAGCCTCTTCAGCAGAAGGCTGTATGGTCAATCATATAACCCACACTGAAGTTAACCAGAAGATGGGCCACTAAGCTTCAGCACTCCTAGACTACAAACTTGTTCCTGACAACTTGTCTAAACCCCTGTACAATATGTGGAAGATGAAATATTTCAATTTCTCCGTGCGCTTGCTCTCCTTGCACAAAGGCTGCATCTCCTAACATAAATATGCTGAATTTTTGCTTCTTTGCAAGATATGACAGTGGATTTTGCTGTTATTATTTTTTTAACTACTCTTAAAACCAGTGTTTCACTCTTCACATCAGCTGTAAAGCTAAATGAGCCCTCACTAAGTACTCAGTGCACATACTGTTAGCACAGTCAAAGAGCTTCATTCTAAGATTAGTTCCAACAATTCTTTCTGGAAGAATATTTTTTTTCCTGAGAAAGGATTTTTTTTTTAAAAAGTCAGTATTTTCTGTAGTTGTCCCAGACACGTACATAAAGTTCCTAAACATCAATATTTAGCATATTCCCTCCAGAAAAAATTGAGAGATGCTCCAGTGAACTTCAGTAGGAAAGAAACCATTCAGCTTTCCAGGACAATCACTCCTCCAGGAAGGGGATGTTCCCATTCTGCTCAAACACAGTCATCTTGTCCCAGTCCTTAGGTTTGCTCATAGTAGTCAAAATTCAAAGTTCATCCCAAGAAATTCTCCCCCAAATTCTAAAATCTACAACTTGGAAGGTCTGTCTCCTATTAAGCTGTTCAATCCCTCTGCACAGTATGGGAAGACTACCCAAAATGAAGTAAAAATTGACTGTAGAGGCGCTACAAATGCGAGTCAGGGGAAACACACTCCCTGATTGGAAAGCAACATTCATTACAGACACCCAGAAAATGACAGCTGAATCCCCAGCTAACACATCATGCCAGATACACTCTGATCACATTATCAACACTCCTTATATTAAAGGCTAGCGCCCATATTTTAAGTCTGAATCTTTTTTTTTTAAAGTTTAAATTCTGAAATCAAAAGAGTGGCTGCTTTTGCAGGTGTTTAGGGGAAAACCAAGGGCATTCCCCAGCATACTGAGGGAATGCTTTTCTTACAGCCTTGCCAAAAAGCATTTCCTGCCTAGCAGCTGGCCTCTTTTAATAAATCTAGCATGAGCTAATAATACATTCTTCGAGTAATAGATGCAGCCAAAGTCTCAAACTCTGAAGACACACTCAAGGCATATAACTCAGTACTAAATAGCAAGACGCTCCAATAAACAGTTACTAAAAATGGTTAAATTCCTGTTTCGTACTGTAGTGATGGGGGTGGAGGGTGAATTAGGGCTGTTTGCACCAAGCAGACATCTGTGTCTTCTCAGTCTGCTGTTCTTCCAGCAGAATCAAAGACTGACATTATTCTCTTTCACATGTTACACATGCATTGCCACTTTATACTGCACATTCTTTGTTGAATTAAGATAATTAACAGACTTTATAAGGGGGTGGTAACTCATCCCCTTTGACTTTTCTAATTCATGCATTAGTTACAAGTGTTCTACTATTTTCAGCAGATAAACTATCTATACCTCCTTTACCTGCTGGAAAAACATCAATTTAATGCCTATCACCACATCATATAAACCTTTTAGTAACTGATGTGTTCCATAAATAGCATAGTTATTTTACAATTTATTCTGAAGTTTTCATCCCAACATTCTTCTCATATTTGGCACTTTAATTAAAAAAGAATCACATATAAATATTTACACATATATATAAGTTATACCAACTTTGGTTAATAAAAGGCCAGATACATGTTTTAATTCTATTTGCAAATGTGAAAGAACCGTAACAAAACCTCTGCTATTGTACACATGCTCAGAGGAGTCACCATATGACAACATCTAAACTACCTACAGCTTCCGCTGAAAAAGCTGTAGTTTAGACATTGTCTGCTTGTTGGAGTTGCATCCAACAGCTATCAGTTTTGTTTCTCCAGACTTATACCGGGTGCCCAGTGCATGGTAATTTGAAGAAAGAAAAAAAACCTAAGTGTAATTGAACAACAAGGTTAGTTTTAAGACTGATCAAAACCAGCAATCAGAACTGGACTAAAGCTATACTGGCAGCTGACAGAAAAAGGGTGACAATACAGAATATCTAATCATGTCCTGTGTGTTCTAAAGAAACCTGCCTTAGTTTTGGTATCAGTGGACATTACAGTGTTCTGGGAAAGGCTGTGGAAACTGTGATTAATTCAGTTGGATCTAACAATCAGCCTGGAACTAACAGGCAATTTTAAAAGAAAAGTAGGTAACAAAATGTAATCAACATTTATGCTTTCTTTTTGCAAGAAAAAGAGCAGATCTCCCTAAATTTCATTTGACTGCGTAGTTACCATAAGGGTGTCTTTCATGAAGGCATCTATGTTGTTATACATATACGTGTGTGTGTGTGTGTGCATAAATATATGTATATTTATACAGGCAGCCACCTGCAGAACCTGCCACAACCTGGAAACTAAATTGTCAGGGTGGCATTTTCTCCTGTTCTCCATCTCATCCCACACAAAGACAAACAGCAGAATTTCAGCTCTTGAAGGAGATGAAGCATCAATGCTAAGTTTGCCACGTTTGCAAGAGGTTAGTACAAAGAATGCCTTGAACTTAAAAGCTGATAGCCAAGAAGACCCATGAGAAGTAACGGCCTGTAAAAATTATGATGGAACAGTTGTGATTAATGACTCCAAAGGGTGCCATTTGTGAAGAAACATAAGATTAGAGGTTATCTCCTGAAGCTTCACAGTTAACAAGGTTACTGATATACAGGGCCACTTTGCAACTTTCTGAGCTACTGCTTGCACAAATTGAGGCACTATTCAACTTATTCACAATCCTTCAGTCTAATTTTCACCCTCTTCACTACCACACCTTTCACTAATTGTCTAAGCTCTCAGACATCAGTTACTATGCATGTTTGTTTCAGGATATCTAAAGACACTGCATTCAAATTCCCTTAATATTGATAGCTTTATTTCTCATGATACTTATGATGACCAAAAGTAAAGGATGATACTGGGACTTCAGAGACTTAATTTGTATCTGCACTCCAAAACCAAACCTGAAATACTAATGAGTTTTGGATTATATTTAAACAGTCTCCCCCTCACATTCTGGCCTCTCCCCTCTGTTTTTATTGCTTGTGGTTTTTTTTAAATTCCATTCTACTTCAGGATCATCCCCAAACATGAAGTATCTGCTTGCATTTAAACACAACACAGTTACTGTGACTGCAACAGCAGGGACATGAGGGAAAGAGAGGACAAACCCCAGCTATGGCTGTCACAGGGCAAGGAGGTAAGTGTGTGGTACTACGCTCCAGAGGAGATTATACCCAGCAGCCCATGCAGGCTAGTGTCACCAACCAGCCTGTGTGTGTCATGTGTCCCCCTCCTTACTGAGAAGTACAGCCATAGACTGACAGCTTCTACTTCCAGGTGAATGGAAGAACCTCTTCTGGAGCAGGAGATCAAATCGGGTTCAATCTCTTTCTACAAAAATACCCATAGAGCAACACTTCCAATAGAGATCACTTAGATCAGGCCAGAGATCACCTGATGGATGCTGACTTTGTTCACAGAGACTCTTCTGCTGTGTGAATTGCTGCAAACTGATCTTTGGCACAGGACCACAGACCCAGAATGAGACCTAGAGTACTGGGCCACTTCTTGTCTTCAAGAGACCAGAGCACGGAGCACTCTTGCTCTGTTTCCCTGTCAGAAATCTGCTCTTTTGCAACTGAAGACTCCAACAGCATCTCTCTGCCTTGTGTGTTACAGTCCTTCCCCATCCATGAACCAAGTGTACAGGAAGCTGATCAGCCAAAAAAAGCACCTTTGAAGCCTATCAGCCAGAAGAGTCTCTCTCACTCGGTGCTAGTTAGATTTATTCCATGCACCACTTTTGTTTGGTAAACTAAGAAGAGAAGTTACAAAGGTGGAAATAATCCCAACCTGGACAAGTTCAAAGAGGACAAACCTTTAGCAATGAACCAGAAGACCTTCAAGGCTGTGGGCAGGGTGGGAGGGTGGCACACAACTAAACCCAAACCATATCCAAACAACTATTTCCCCCAAAAAACACAAAGAACCCATTACAACATCCTATGTTCTGAAAAAAACCACAAAAAGTTCAACACCACGAGGATTAAATAACCCAAAGTGGTGCAGGCAAAAAGAAGGAAAGCATAGGAAAGTTTCTCCCACTGAAGTACACGCCAGGATTTGTTAAAGAGAAAACTCAAATAACAAACTGTCTCAAGGTGGGCGTGGAATTCAAAAAGCGTTCAACTCTCATGCCCAAGAAAAGGAATTTCTCCAGCAAGGTAGGCTGGCAGCATTACAAGTAGCAGAATGACAAAATTTGGTCATTCTGACATGTCGAATTAGAATAAAACACCACACCGGATGTTGCAATATGAAGTGCTTCAATAATGGAACTATAAGATCTCTGCCAAAAATAAAATAAGGTGATAAATCTATTTTCAGCCCGGGAGCTAATCTGAGTTTACAGAGCAGGTTCACCAGCCAAAAAAACATGGCAAAATGACAAAAAAAAAAAAAAAAAAAANTTCTTCTACATGATGGGAATCATGATGGATTAATGGATTAGATTCCAAGCAGGAGGATGCTGCATGCTCAAGTTAATGTGCTACGATGAAAATTAAACTGAAAATACAACTCGGCATGATGAGCATATTTATGAAATGAAAATAAGACAAAATGTTTGCAATAATGCTTCAGTAATATTACAGCATCACTTTCTCTGCCCACCTACTAGTATCCAGTATGCTCCTAGTTTATTATACAGCAACATTTCACTTAGCAGAAAGAAGAAATAAAGGACATTATGAAAAGGTGCTTTAAAAGAGTTTAAGCCAAGCAGAGTTATTAATGAAGCTTTCTGAGCTTGAAGCTCCATTGTGATATCACATTAACTGACATTCCAGGTTAAAATGAGGTTGCATTAATATTTGTTTAAAGGTATATACTCTTCTCCTCTCATTTTTAAGATCACCTTAAAAAAAATGTTTTAAAAGATGACAGTCTGTTCCATGCAAAGTACTTAATTTCCCTAACTTCTGACACAAAGAAACAAAATCATGGTAAAAAACAAATAAAAACAACAAAGAGCAGTGACAAGAAAAAAAAGGAAACATTTGAGTATGTCGACAAATGGACACTTTCAGAGATTTAGACATTTAACTGATCAAGTGAAACTTGCCAGAATGACTATCATTCTTTCTCACAGCATGAGAGACAGATCATTTCAAAAATGTTTCCATTACACTGCTGAACTGCCATCTGAACTACACACCATCCTCCCTTTCCCTCTCTCTGGTCTAAGATGTCTAGAGGCAGAGAGAGGGACAGAAGGCAGGTGGTAGGAGGGCGTGGGATCTGAAGTCAGCAACACTACCAGGCATATGCCTAGTGGAAATGCAGCTTATGCTTTGTCATGACAAGGCTGCTTCTTCACACAGAGCAGCTCAGGGGAGAGGAGGGAGAGGTCAAAACAAGATACACTGAGGTGATCTAAAGCTTACTGCTGCCAAAAGAGGTATCTTCTCCTCCATCCAAGACATTACTTCGTTCTCACAGCAAACTGAAACTTGTCTAAGCCCTCGGTAGCAATTCAAATTACTAACTTGGCAGAAACCAAGAAAATTTGGATTAGGAAGTTGCCTTAGCTCACCATGTGGTCAGACAAAACTAGAATATAGGCAAGGAAAATGACACAACTGAGGTTAGGACATAAATTACACTTTAAATGGAATTTCAGAAAATTGTTAGGACAATCCAAATGCAATATGGTCACCTTCTTTCTTACACACCCAAATGCTGAGGTAACAAGCTAAAAAAATACCAAATTATCACTTCAGCCTAAATTACTGAAGGAGGACAAGTGTCTTCATCCCCTTCTTTCTGTGCTCCATGCTTCCTATATGGTACAGGACAAGCATTGAGGGGTTTTATTTCATTCAGGTTGCTCTTTCTGCCTATCCTGCAGACCTCTTCCAGCACACTTTGATGACCACCTTTGTTCAGGCCAGAGGAATACCAAGTACAAGCATTCTCTTACAGTGTCCTTCATCCAAGTCACTTACCTTCTTCCCCAGTGTTCCACTATCACATAAGGTTCCTCTATTCTTTCATTCGTTCTCTTACTTTGAAGCAAATGCTTAAAATTCATGCCCCCAAAACCACCACTTCTCTACTGGTATGCAATTGCATCATGAAACTTCATAAATTTCTTTTAAATTATAGCAAAATTTCTACCTTTGCAATTGCATCCTAGGGCCAATATATATCTGTACAAACAATCAATGCATTCCCCAAACATCTATTACTGTACTGTTCTGGCAACAGCTCTTAAAATGAGAGAAAAAAAATCTATGCCTAACAAAAGATGCAACAAATAAAGTAATAGAAGATAATTGCATGTTAGAATTTTACTCTATCCAGTATGCATGGTACTTACTTGGTGCATTCTTCTAAAGACTGTACAAGCATTTGCTGGAAAGAACTTATTTCTTCCAGGTTTCCCATTAAGTATGAAGTATTTGTCAAGGTTAATCTGGAGCCAAAGCAAATAAAACATGTTTAGGTTTGCAGCTATTGACTAATTGTGCATTAATACTATCTATTTCATGAGAAGAAAATGCCTACTGGTTCTTAGATCAAGGACCAGACTGTTTCAGTCAGCAAGCAAACTGAAAGCAAGCAAGCCCTGCCTCAAGAATCACACAGTCCACAAAGGTGAATTCACATTGACATTGACATTTTGACCACGTTAACCCTCCCCAGTACATGAGAGATCTCAAGCTTAATTTAAAACACAGGACAAACTCACATACTTTTCACTGGCTTGTAATGGTCGCAGGTAGTTTGAAAGCATTGTTTGTAGCTCCTTAGCATATTCATTTTCTGTTTCTAATATATTTTGTAGCACCTACAATAAATGACAAGTGCTAATTGGTACTTTTTAAGATATATCAATACCAGTTTTAAAGCGTACTAAAATTTATTTAGCATGAGAAAAACTTAAATGAGAGTTCCTACATTAAAAATGCAAATATCAGCAAGGAAACACTGAATACTATATATCTATGAAATTCACAGGGGAAAAAAAAACCACTACACACATGATGAGCCATCCTTTAGCTATATACGAAAAAATGGTAAGCTAACAGGATTATCACTACACATTTTATTGCAAAATTTGAATTACACAGAGCTTTCTTCCAAAGCCAGGGGTAATTATTCCTCCTATGTACTTCAGAACAGTCACAGATCATCAGAGGATGGTAAAGCACAATAGAAGTTGTGAGCGAAATGAACAGTGTGATTTTCTCAGTCTCAATTACAACACATTACAATTAATGCTGCTAGTGGAGTGTTTAGCTGCACTAAACAACCTGCTAGAACACTTGAATATTAACAGACTTACAAAGATCAAGTCATTTCCAACTTCACTTATCAACACAATTAGCACTATTACATGATTTTTAAATAGTGCTGCCTAACCTTACACTGGGAGTACACTACCATAAGAAAATTACAATAGATTGATGCAAAGCCAGGTATTTATAAAATACAGCACACACTTGTGTTTTGGCTGAATATAAATCAAACAACTAAAATAACCCCAAGTATGTACAGGAAAACATTTTACTGGGCCATCTCTTGGGAGTCTGCTTTAGGATATCCTCCAATATAATCACATCAGGTTCTACTCTGCTTTTAGAAGGCAAATTATTTTTTGACTCCAAAAAGTTATTTAGCAAGAGTATCCTCAGAATTAAATGCAGTTTAGTGAACAGAGCTGAACTTCAAAAACTTACTGCTCTTCACTGGTCATAAGCCACATCACAAACCTCATTTTGTTACATGCCATATTTGTCAAGCCTACAGTAATATCTCATTTCAGCATTTATAGGAACAACTGTAATTGAGTGCATTATTCACTGTTGTAGTCAATACTCTTTCTTAGGAAATAAAAAAAGCCATTCATTCCTAAATGCAAACCTGATGAAATAACTTTAAATAGTTCAGTATGTCAATGAAGAATTCACTGTTCCTTTCATTGGTGTCACTGATTCTGCTTATTCCTTGAATGCTTCTATTCATTTGGGGAGGGAGAGAGAGAAACCATTTTTGAGTTCATTCTTTTGTTGCAAGTCTGAATCCTGAACTGAAGATTAAAATGTCTCCATTCTCTGCTAAACACTGTGACAGAAGAATGTCACAGGGAAAGTTATGGCCACTAACTAGGAAATTACAGCATAAAGTACAATATGGGCACACAAATTTAAGAAAAGCTAAGGGGTTTTTTGACTGTTTAGACCAGGGAAATAAAATATCTCTGCCAATCATAGCACTAACTAATCCTCATATTCTCTTTTATATCTATAAAACAAAGAAAGCAAATCATTCAAATGGTAATATAAAAGCACTTGGCATGTATGAGGTTCAAAACTATGTGCAAGACGAATCTTTTTCAATATGGTTTTTCCCACAAAAATCTCCCAGCCCAAAGTCATTGTACTGGCAGGAAAAATTAGTAGGGAAAAGGAGACTGAAAGCCAGGGACAAAACCACAGTGTCCTGATGAAGAACTAAACAGTATTAAAAGACACTGAAAGATAAAAATCAACAAATTTGCTAGAGATCTTGAAAGACTGCACCACTGCCCCATTTTCTCAAAGATTACTTCCATTCTGTGCTATAAACAGCTGTCTGAAAAGCTTGAAATAAAACTAGTTTTATGTTGGACACACTTCATTATTTTCCTTGTGCTGGTTTGGATTTTTCTTTGAGGATTTTCTTCGCCATATGGAGAGGATAGGATTGGAGGAAAAAGACTTAAGGGCAGGGGGAGGTAATAATAAGAAAGCTTAAAAACTAGAATTAGCAACCTGACAATTAGTGGAAAGAGGAAAATTAATGTCTCTGTAAATAAAACTATGCTACAGAACCTGTGCAGAGTACCAGATGCACTTATACAACTTTGTTATTCTAGTCATTCACAGTGTTACACAATACTTGAGATATACACAGTTTAAACAGTCCCCACAACACATTAAATCTATTATCCTTTCTTTTTAACAAGTACACTTTCCACTGCATACAACACTTTTTTTTTTACTTTGAATATATTTTTTAAAGAATAACCTTGGTTATATAGCTCTAAAGCATAATTTCTGTGATATCTTGCATTCTTCCAGCTTGACTTACCTACCTCACTGAGAAGCTACGAGGATTAAACTCTTAAACTGTGCTTTGAAGTGACAAGTAGTCAGTACTGCAACTCGGTATTTTGGCACCAGAAATCCCTTACGTTCCTCTTATCCACATCTTGTCCACATGATCTAATAATCACCTTTCTTCCCTTTCCTGCTCTCTGCGCATTCTGGCTGCTGCACGACCCCATGAGACCTCGAAGACCTTGTTTCCACAACTCCACCACAACATTTGCTCAGACACGACCGAGGACCAAAAGAGCAGCATTGAAGTGGCAGCTTCTGCAGTCCGTAACACTGATGAATGGCAGGCACAGACAACTGAGCTCATACAGCACCAGCTCTCTCAACCACACGGCGTGGAAAATTCAAGCATGGTTAACAATTCTGTCACACAAAACCTCAGCCATCTCCCTAAAGCCATAACTACCACCCAAAAATGGATTTTAAATGACCCACGTGAAGATGATCGCTTTCCAAATCAGTGGGAGAAAAGGCAGAGTTCAGAGATACACTTGGGTATGATCCTGTAGCACATTCACATTTTATCATAGTAGTATGGCACTCAACCAAAACATCACAGAGTTGAGTAAAAGGGTGATCAGTATGCAATTTTCCTGGATCACAAGAATTTGCACAATGAACTCCTTAAAACAGGTTCTTGAGAGCGGCAGTGTAAAGCACTGCACAAGTATACCATATCTTGAGGGTCCTCAAAAACTTATATGAACTTCAGTAGACAACTTGATCCAACTTAAAAAGCATGGCCTCAAAAGGCATGTTTATTTTCTACTACTTCTCAAGCACTTAAAAGGAAACACGGTCATCCAAATACTCCTAACTGTGCAGAAATTTGCCCATTTCTTCACCTTCTTTTAGAACAGCTACCTAATCTCAAAGCAACTGTAAATGGAGAGAACCTAATTTTATTTTGGATACAAAGTTATAAATTCCCAAGGGATCTCAAGTAAAAATAAAACTCAGAGTAACGCCTGCTCTGTCTTCAGGGAATAACATGCAACAATACACCCACTTCTTCAGTAATAGGCTACTCAATTACTTCTACATGAAAAATGCTTCATCACAAGTCTGGTTCATATTACACACTACTGTAGATTTGTATCATTTTATGCAGGACAAAACCTCAGCATTCTCTACTAACCTGAATTCCTGAACCAGGCCAAATGTACATATATAACAAACGTCTGTCTTCTCAGCAACACGTAGTGCAAGGAGCAATTAATTAAGCACACTGAGACTAGAAGGCATGTGATTTGTCTCACAAACTCCAGACGGAGCTGTGAATCCACAGAAATAGAGAACATGTTTACAAGGGGGTGAAGAGCAGAGGAAAATGGGGAAATCAGTCTCCTCTTTATATTAAGTACCCTTCCCTTAGCGTATCCCAGTCCTCCTCCCAGAAAGGGAACCTCTCCTACCACTTTCTGAACTGCTCTTCAATTTTGTCCTCAGTTCAACAGATGTACCCTCAGGTGCTGCCTGCACAAAATCTTCCCTAGGGTAAACAGCAATAAATAACCACGAGGTTTATAGAGTCTCAGCACATGCACATGTGGGGACAGCCACAACTCAAATAGTATGTGGTCCCAAAGTACCAGTCTCAATTCAAGCTTGGTTATAAAGAGAGCCTTTAACACAGATTTTAACACTTACTCCTTCACTCAAGCTACATCCTTTCAGCAACAAGTTGCCAAAAGCTTTTTTGGAGCTCTTCTGCTTTTTCCTCAACTTTGTTATCAGTACAGACTGATGACATAGCACAGGGAAGTCCCATGTCTGCAGTTTATGCATTAAGACAGAACAAAAACTCAACTGAGAGGTTAAACTGAGGTTTCACTTCAGTGAACAGGTTTGCTGTTTGTCTTATCTACATGTAAAACATGTAAAAATCATACATATTTAATAGCAATTGAAAATATTTTATAGACATATTGCCATCAGAAGAACACAATGTATTTCAAGAAAATCTAAATGTCAACATGTCTAATTTAGGTTTCAGACACAGCACCACAATCTTACTTCTCTGAAACAACAGGCATGCTACAGCCTCTCATTTTCTAAACCAGAAGAATGAAATGGTGAGTTTAAAAAAAATAGGGGCATTTGCCACACTGTGGCAAATGTGAAAACAAAATGTGAAAACAAGACAATTATCCAATTCATTAAGAACAGCACTCTAGGGTCAGTGCTCTAATTTACAACATATCTGTATATTATTATGAACTGGTCATTTTCATCCCCTACAATGTCATCAACAGTTAATAAGTAACTAGCAGTCAAAACAGTTGGCATCTCATTACAACAGGTTAAGTGCACCAAGAAAGTTGCACCTGAGTAAGATGAACAATAAACTAATTCTAGGAATAGGTATATGCTGGTCACTAGGGTTTGGGGGTTTTTTGTTTGTTTTTTAATGAAACTACTTCAAAAGCCAGCTATAGCTGTATTTCCCAAAGTATAGTAGCTTGAGCCTCCATGATTGTAACAGGTTATCCAGGGAACAACTATAAAAATCACACAGACCAAAGGTTATGTTTCAAAATTGTATGGTGTATTATAACTTAGGTGCCTGAACAAATTCAACATTTCCTTTTTATTATTTTCACTGAAGTACACTATCACCTCTCAAATTGCCGATGTCACTCTTACAAAAGTAAAATGTGCCACCACAAGATTCAATTCATTTCAGTCAAACTGAAGCCTTAGCTAAGTCCAAATTAAACAGCTGAAGCTTTTGCTTTTCATCATGCTAAGAACTATCAGGAAAAAATAACATAAAATTGTAAAAGAAGCATGTATTTACCAATTACTTTAAATAAGTAATTAATTAAAACCTCCAAATATAAAAGACTGATGTTCAAGATAGCTGCCAATCTATTTTGATTAAAAACTCAATATAGATACAGATTAAGCATAAATAAGACCAGTCTCCTACCAGGTGAAGGAATTAAATCCCCTCCTGTCCTGCATTCACTTCAGCTTACTTTCATTGAAAATCATGTCTGAACATCAAAACAAAAACTTGCTTCTACCCACTACAACAACTTTGGGAAAAAAAAAAGATTATAAAGAGATACAGTGAAAAAAATATAAATTAAATCAATCCACTGGACTGACTGGATCCAGGTTTGTCACTGGATATCCCACAGTAAGATCATTACTTCCTGCAGTTTGAAGGAAGGGTGTGCCTGCACAGGTACTTTCCATTGTGACTAGCAGTTGTGGGATGCAATAGCCAAAGAAAACTGCAGCCCTCCCTTCACCACAGAATTGCAGCTACTGGCAGAGGCAGGAACTGAGCCAGATGGAGGAGCAGGAGGCTGCTTCATGGCTTTCAATTAGGACTACAGACAAAACACCTCTGTTCTTCCAGGTGCTATTCTTGCCACAACCACACAAGATGAAAGCAGAAAATGATGCTTTATGATCATTTTTAAAAACTGACATATAAAATGAAAACCCATGACAGCTGCTTCAAAGAAAAGGGAAAGAAAGGTTGTGGTTTGGTTTTAGACCAGCAGGGAGCAGTGCTTAACAAAAACAGTAAGATGTTTTTTTGTTTCCCAATGTATCTACTCAGTAAATAAACGATTCTCAACATGGTTCCAACACGCTTAAAGATGGGGATGCTTCTTACATGTGTCTACTAAAGAGGTCTAAGTACTAGGTTAAGAATTCCTGGGGCTGTGTTAAAGGCACACTCTGGCTGTACCGCCTTGCTGTGAAATCTACCCACCAGTGTAAGGAAGGGCTTCCTTAAGTTAACAACAGAGTTGATTTACAAGCATGGATACAAAGGAAGAAAATCGAACATTTTGAAACAATCTCTTACTCAACAAAAAGCACAAAAGTATACTTAATCATTTTAACACAGCAGAATTTCAGTAATTTATAGAGATTTATAGAGAATTTCAGAATTTTAGAGAGATTGGGGAACATTGATGGCACGTGTGGGGAATGGGAGAGAAAACGGAAATTAACAACTAGCAAAACAAGTAAAATGACCATAATATTACATAAATGCCAATCATCCACTTACATTACACTTAGACAATAATTTTGCACCATGTTTAAAAATCCACATGTGTGATATTCTATTAAACTAATAATGATCTTGTTTACATGAGAACCCACCAATACCCCTATCTAGTTTTGGTACTCCCTGGCAAGACTGCCTTTTTTTAATGCAGACAAGAGCATTTAGTTAGTATATTCTACTGTATATAACAGCTCACATGAAGGAAAAAATGATCACTTACCACATTGTAATAACTTTTGTTAATTGCAGATGTATCAAAGCCTTTAGGTGGACTCTTCAACGTACCCGATTTGGGGGAGACTGGTTTTTCTGAAATAGAAGATATTTTGGGGTCAATAGGGTGCAATTTTACAGCTCAACACTAGAGGTCAAACAAACTGCTTTAAAATATTTATCATAAGATACAGTGGAAACGGTGCTTCACTGAGAAACATACATAGCTGTACTTGAAATTACTGGTAAAGCCTCAATATGTTCACAACGAATGAGACTCTAGCCCCAGTGAAGGCAAGCAGAAAAACTCCCATTCTTTTTCCTGGAACCAGAAAGTCAGTTAATAAAATCTGCTTTTCCAAAATTATTTTTTAGAAACAAAATGTTGTCATAGACTGCAATTAAAAAGCAAACAAGCAAAAAAAAAAAATCAGTAACAGGCATTTTCAAATTATATATGCACTTTCAAACAAAAGTAGTATTAATATCGATTTAATGAACTCTGTGAAAGCAAATGACCAGTTAAAAGCTGAACATTCCAGAGGTGAGACATTACACTGTCTTGAAACAGAGATTCAAAACACTATACTAGTGACTTACCTTATGCCCAGAAAATAATCTTTTAAAACAAATTATCTTTTGCTATTAATGAAGTATAGAATGAAAATGCTTATGCACTTGAGAACAGGATTCTTCATAATAATAAATCCTTCCTATAATCCCATAGTGAATCTATCTCTCAGTAATGCATGCTCTTCCTAGAAGGACAACATAAATCTGCAAGATCAAAACACCAGTCCTGAGAGTTGCCCAAGTGCTGGCCCAGAACAGAGAGGCAGAGAAAACACACTCCTAAAGTCTTCCCTCCCACCACTACCACTCCTCTAAATCAATCCCAGAGGAGCAAACATGAGGTGAGAGAAAATCAAAAGCAACATGCTGCATCCTGGAGAAACAGCAAGATTTACAGCATCTCTTTTTGATCTCTCACTATTGACTGTGCACTCAACCAACTGAGAATGCTTGTGAGACTATGATTATCAGGACATTATGTATTCATTTGTTTATTTTTGTTTGTTTTAAAATAATCAGGCTTGTCTAATATGCAAATGTCAAATAAGCATTTGAGTAATTTGCATCCAAACTACAAAAGAGCAAATTGTCAACTGAACTGCCGCAAACAAAACCAAAAGGCATCATCAAAACATACCTACTGCAGGTTCTACCTTTATTTTAAAAGCAAGCTTCTGTTCCAAACACATCTTAATAAAGATATATAAATAATTTAACTCTAGTTTACCTGATACCTCAGGCTAAGAATAAATTATGCAAGTCTCAAACACCTCTCCAGGAGAAGCCCAGTAAGCCAAGCTAAGGGCCAGCTATGGAAAATTCCCATGGACAGCAGAGCTGACCAGGGAAGCACCGTCATAAGCAGAACACTCCCTGTGATTCCAGCCTCTCCTGAGCAATTCAGTGCTTCTTCACGCTGCCCAGCTGCAGCCCACGGATGATGCCACCCCAAGCAAGCTGACTCCAGGTGCAGGTCACCCTTTCACCTCCGGTACCAGGACAGCCTGGCAGGCCAGCGGGACAGAGGCTTTAGCTAACAGCCCCCAAGGAGCAGCTCAGGCCCCATGAGCAAACAAATGCAAGTATCTTTACAGGGATTTGGTCTGTACTGCACTGAAACTCCCCTCAAAGAAGCTAATCTAGATATAAAATACAGTCTCAAAACTGCCAAACACAAGCAAAAAAAAAAAAAATTCTCCTTACACATTCAGGAATGACAGTAAAATCCTCTTGGTTAATATCCCCTGCCTACCCACCCCACATCAGATCTAAGCTGACAGACAGCACAAAAACTATTAGACCCAGCAGTTATCCAGCTGGGAACACTGACGCTCTCAGCCACCAGCCCTGCAGTACATACGTGCTCTGCTATAAAGCCAAGTAATTCCAAATGACAGGACTCCTCCCACCCCCTTAGAACGAAGCCGTAAACTCAAGCAGATTTGCCATCAAACACTCCGTGTGAAAGAGCCTAAAATCATGTTGTATGTATGGCTACTCGTTTATATATTCATCTATAATGCTACTCTTTATGGAACAATTAAATTTTTTTCTTTGTACTGAATTACTTGGTAATTTGCTTTCACTCTCTGTGGAAGCTCTTGGACTCATCCTACAATTCATAGTGACTTTCAGGTTCACTAAATACCTACACATTTATTAATCAGGTGCCAAAAAGCATGAAAGGAGAAACCAGAGTCATTTAAGGATAAAAGTAAATACTTCTCACAGAATTTATCATAATACAGATGTCTGACCATTGTTAAGTTAGCTGATCACAGAATTCCAGCTCTTTGTTATCTTAAAGGGTGCAAAAATATCTCTTTTCCCTTAAGCTGCTGAAGAAAGTGGGAGATTTTTTTGCTGAAATGTATAGAGTCATTTATACTGCCAGCTGTTCAGCTGATTCAGTTATCCATCAAAGACATATACATGTCCAAATTCAGATTTAAAGACAGGACAGAAAAAAAGAATCACACATTCATATCATTTTGTCTGAACAGTCATAATCAACATTTAGCTTTTAAAATGTAAAGGCCGTCTCTATTGTAGAAACACAGAATCAGACACAGCAAATTAGTCCAGCTGTCTATCATGTCTGGTATTCTGCCTCCAAGCAGTGCCTTGCTTCATAAGGAGGAACAAGAAACAGTCGTGTTGCAATTAGCTTATTGCACAATGCATTACACAGACGAAAATCCTGATCTTGCACATAAGAAATCACTGCCTTTGTTTATGCTAAATTAATTGTCATTTATTATCCTTGGTAATAGAACATTAGAGTACTTTTGCAAACAGAGCATATTTCATTAAACATTTCAAGGAGTGCCACCCCCATTCAGCACACTATGTCCTTTAGTCTATAAAGTTCATAGGTTTCTGAAATATCACCAAAACCCTGGCACCTTGCCCACTCTACAGAGGCTCTGTTTCTCAAAGCACTGGAAGAGAGTGACCTGAGCCAGACACCAGCTTTTCCCACACAGAAGGTCTTTCCATCTCCCCAGTCACAATGTGTATCCCTTATATTAACACCGAAAGCACAACAAACATGGCTCAGTGTATGATCAAATCCAAAGCAAACAGGCATCTGCTCGAGGATGGAAAACATGGTATCCTGCTGGTGACTGAAACCAAGAGCTAAGTTACCACTGTCCATTTCTCTCATGATCAAAGCATCACATTCAACTGCCCTCAGCTACACTTGATAATGCATTGATGTGTCTAGTGGCTAGTGATAAACCAGGTAGAATTCACTAAACAGATCATCTTTGGGTGGAGAATAAGGGTACCATAGGCTTTTTAACATTATTCTTCCAGCAAATAATTATCCTCAGTGGAAGCAACTGCTTTTATAACCTTTCCCTAAGTAGTACATAAGATACCACAAATTCCCTAAAATGAAGTTCTTATTCTTTACAAATGTCTACTAATTGCCTGTAAAAAGACAATTTACCCAATCCTTCCCAATATTTTGTTTCTTTCTATTTTAACTTACAGGCCTTCAAAATACTTGACATTCCCACATTCTCTCTCTGTCATGTCTTCAGTTTATGCCATATTCATTTTCATGCAACGCTCTACTTCGTGCTACTCCACAAAGTATTTATTCCCTTCAGAACATACTTTACTGAAGCACTTTGACCCTACTGCTACAAGAACACCCTTGCGTGTTTCTGCAATTACTGTGCCGTGGTGCGTAATCTAGATAAAAAGATCCAATTTGGGCTAGTTCATCCTACATCAGGGGAGGAAAGATGTGCCAGCGGGGACACCAAAAGCTATGTGGTCCCTATCAGTTAAGTGCTACAAGCAAGCTCCATCTTCCTAGACTAATCAGTTCAAGTCCAGCATCAGGAGGGCAGACCTAAACTTGTTCCCAGTTCTCAAGATGGCTCAGGCACTGCTGCAGTGCTCCACACTGCAAGATGGACACTACCAACGCTTCTGCCCCAATACTATTCACTGGTCCCAACCTCTATTTTATTTACGCCTGTAGAATTACACTTGACAAGAGAACAAAATACTCCTCTGGGTGTGCATGGCTGGGGAGAGAAAAACTAACATTCTTAATGGGGTTTTAGTTATTTTTTCCTTTCCCTTTTTTTTTTTTTCCAAAGCTAAAAGTGTAATCTCTCCTTCCCTCACACACCACAGGACGGAAACAGCTGACACTCCACTCCTCCACTATATTCTGACCTTTTCCCCACACTGATTTTGGTTTTTTAACATCCAACCAAAAGAAACACTATCACTGTAATTTGCACTGGGCCTGATAGTAACAACTGTCAAGAAAGCATAACAGAGGCTAGGGCAGTAACAATACATTAATTTCTCCATAGAATTAGAATAAAGTTTGTGACATATCAAATGTAGTTTTTACAAAGCTATATTCCCTCCTGCGTAATTTCATGCCATTTAAAGGGATTATGCTCGGCTAAAACTCGGCAACTGACCATGTGATTTTTTAAAAAATCTGATTAACATCTGACAGTAGCTAAGAAAGTGCATCCCATTCTGGCTAACCACTCTTCATTGCAAGGGAACCCTCAAAACTAGGTCTCCAAATCTGTCTAACTACCGTGTGAGACAGAAGCAACAAAGAGACACGACTCCACCTACACCTTCACCCCTTCCTGCTCCATTTCATGGAAGCAAAAGCAACCTGAATAAGGCCACACTGTCAAATATCTTAAGTTTACGTATTATTTATCTTTTACCCTCTGTCACATGTAACAGTAGAGCAGGATGAACACAAAATCCTTTCATTTCAAAGTACTTCCTGACTAGCAATCAAAGAACATTTAAAAAGGTAAGATGTTACAGGGTTTGAAAATGGAAACACAGGCACAAGGGGGAGGGAGAGAGAAATGGACTATTTGTTTTGAAGCCCACGGTGTAGGCACATACCTGAATAGAAAATACTAGCTTTTTATTTTATGTTTACACGTTTGATCATAACTATCACAACTTTAAACAAATCCCCTTTTTCCCCTTGGATTAGGGAGAGGGACAGAATAAACACATACTCAAAAGCAAAACAAAACCAGTTTTCCATCTCAACCAAATTTATTTTCCCCCAAAGCAGTCATTGTCCAGCCTAAGAAAACTAAATGCTGTGCTTTTCTCAATAATCTCAGTATGTGTCCTACAACTATTCGTAGCTCACCTCATGTATTAGCATTGTGTGCTAACTCTAATCACTCTGGCACAGCTAAACAAACAAGTTGCAACCAGGGCACAACTACTGTGAGATACCTTATCACATGATACGCTCTGCTTGTGTAATTTATGTAATGCAGCTTACTTTTCTTCTAAAATCTTTCAGAAATCAATGTGGGCAAAGGCAGTTTCTTTCTCACACATCTCTTTCTTTCCTTCCTGGAATATCTAACTTCAGAGCCACCCTACAAGCTAAGATTACGTATTTACCATTTTTTTTACACTGAAGGATTTTCATTTAGAACAAAAATCCATTTATCTAAATATCTAATGCCTACAAAGTTTGTGAGAATTAAAACAAAAACACACATTCATAAATAACTTCACTCATTTCTTCTTCTACTCAATTTGTAGAAGTCAGGTTACAGCAGACTGAAGGGATTTAATTAAGTCAAACCCAGGAGCTTATTTAGTCATGTTCTGGGAGTTCTCCATATAATGCATCATCCTGTACAGAATTTCTAACTACTTGCTGTATTTTCAGCTACATTTCAGAGAATAAAGAAGGGTAGAATCATACTCTCAATGCCAGAACACTTTGAAGAGTATTTTGAAAACAGATGAGATGTCCAGGATGAACATTTTTTTCATAGCGACCTTCATCAAGAGCAAGTATTTCAACAATCCTGCATGGATCTTTTTATAAAAACAATCTATTATAACACTGACTGAAAACATATTTTGAATTTGAGCTAGCAAGACTGCAAGTTCTCCTAACTACTTCTAAAATACATAAGAGAAAAAAGAGCACTTTCATGTTTCAACCTCATGCCCAAGGCATGAAGGCACTTAAAATACTTCTGAATTAGGAAAATCCTGAAGTGAGGTATACATAGTTACTAGAAAGTTGAGAAAAATGGACAGTGTAAGATTATCAACTCAAGAAATGCCAACTTCTCCTAATGAAGACAAACTAAGAAGAGCAGGGACACAGGAAAGCATCAGAAACTGTGAAGCCATACATATAACCTAGATGGAGCTTCTCATGAATGCCCACCTATTCAAATGATTTCAGAGCTTTCTAACAAACAGCATTACATCCTTGTTTCAACAAGGACAGCAGAACAAAAAGTCCAACAGCAGGACACAGTGGCAATGCACTTGGATACAGAAGGGAGGAGAATTCCAGAAAAGCCCTTTCTCTAGGATCTTCAACAATACCCATAAAGCAAAACCCAGTTGAGGTTAGAAATATTCATAACAAGATTTATGGTAACAACTAATAAAATAAAAAAAACAGTGCAGCAAAATTACAACAATGGACTTCAAGTAAGAAGAATACAGTAAACTTTAAAATATGGATAAAAAAAGAAGTCCCTCTAGTAACAACATAAGCAGAAAAGGCTCACAAGAATGGTAATTCCTTTAAAAATTAGTGGCATGTCAAAGAAAGAACAGAAAAAGTAAATGCAAACTGACATGGAGTTATGTATACACTGACAAATATATACACTGACCACAAACACACAAAAAGAAGCAAAAGTAAGAAATATATACAAATATATACACTGACCACAAACAAACAAAAAGAAGCAAAAGTAAGAAAAGTCAGGCCACCATTTGAAATACAACTAACATGGTCATAAGGGTAGTAGCAGCAAAGCATTCCACAGCATGCATAGATACATGAAGGGGTAAAGCTAATCTGCAACTCCACAGTTAATAACACACTAAGCAGCTCTTGGTATGCCATGCTTCCTTCTACCACCCCCATCCTCCTCATAAAAAAATCAACTTCAGACAACTCAAACATATACCTACAAATGCATAAAAGCACGTTAAAATTACTATTTTGATAAATTACACAGTACCTGTTGTGCTGATTTGATAGTAAGAGAACTAGCTATATCCATATCTGAAACCAGAGAGGACAAGTGAAGTTCCATAAAGTACTGGAAAAAGCCAAACACAGTAATTTTAAAATGGAGGAGGAAAACGGAGAAAGCTAGTGAGCTACAGCTCAGTCATTTCAACTTTGTAATACTCAATGAACTAAGCTTCCTGAGAAGAAAAAGGCATGGGCACATACAGAAGAAACTTCTATTGAAGAAACTGAACATATAAGACTGCACTTCAAGAATGCAAGAAGTCTTGCAGAAGTCAGAAGGAGTAAACCGTTGTGGCAGAGAGAATACAGCTGTACAGTGAAGGAAAAAGGACTTGGGAGAAAATTCTTCTGAGGGCAAGAAGTGAAAGTAAAAACCATGTCAGCCCCAGGGATCAGACAGGGTTGCAAGGAGTTGCAAACATCAGACTGCACCTGGTACTAACCTTTGCACTACAGCTTGTTGTCTCTTCCTACTTTAGAAGACTTACTTCATCCAAGTGCAGGGTTCTTAATAAAACAAGAACCACTTAATTCCAGTTACTGGCAACTTCTGGTTCTTGCATGTTCAGTCTTAAAAGCATTTCTGCTCTGGAGCCTAACTTCCTACCCAGGTTCCAGTCCAGGAGTTGGAAGAGATCAAAACTGAAGAAATCCAAACAAGATCTCTGCAGCAATGATTTAAATGAACAACAATGGGACAAGACGGTCATCATGGCTGATGCTACAACACTACAAACCAAAAACAGGCTTCAAGCGTTGTTTCTCAGGATAAGCTGCATCTGAGAGATCTCTAAAGAACATTAAAGCCAAGTCTTACATTGTGACTATGCCTGAGAGAATCTGGTTGAAAAGGACAACAAAGCTGCAGATCTGAGACTAGCATTTTGCAGCAACAGACTGGAGATAGCAAATCAGGGAAGAAAATAAGAGGATGCAGCCAAAGGAGAAAAGAGAAGCTTAAAAATGGAGTTTTGTTCCCACAACCTCACTTTGCAATCAAGCATCTGAATAGCTGCCTCATAATGGGGAAAAAAAAATTTAAAAAGCCATGCCAATGACTTTAGCACAGCCCCAAAAGATGTGTTTTCACTGGAACTGTGACAAAGGAAAGAGTGGTAAAGCCTTCCGGAGACCCTGGGTAATTTTATCCTACCAGGCTTATCCCTAATCTCTGAAAATAAGCCGAGACAAGGAAAGATACAGGGTAAAAAAATGAAATAAAGGAGACAGAGAAATTATGTCACCCACAGCAATGTCCAAGTGGATTAAAAAGGAACGTTACTTCCAATATTCAGATGACATTTACAGAAGGCACTTTCACTGTATAAAGTTCAAAATAAAACTTCAGTGAAAGGATGACGCCTGTATGAAGAAAAGCTGAAGGCATATGAACGTGAAAGAAAAAGAAAAATCAAGAACACGTTCTTTTTCAAAAGCAGATTTTGATAGAATTTGGTTTCTTTCCTGCAGTTGTTTAGTTCTATGCTATGGGACGTGTTGAGTAATTTTTTGGTTGGTTTAGGGAGTTTTTTTTGTTCTTTTTTGTTGTTGTTTTTGTAGGAAATCTCTCACTATTTAAACCCAAAGCACCAATTCAAAGTATATCAGCATCTTGGACAAAATCTGATATTCTAGGAATTCAGACCAAGGAAGTGAGAGCAGCCCAAATGTGACAGACAAGCAAACAGAACGGGGAGTTTTCTGCATGCTTACTGCTAATTCAGATGCCTCTGAGCACTCTATATAGTGAACTGGGGTGGGGAAGTGCAAGTTCCTGAGCATTAGTGATTGCTGTGAATGACATTCAGTAAATAAAATCAAGCTTAAACAAAAAGCATTAGAAGTTTTGATGAATCAACCAACCATCAACCTCTATATCCAATGCAAGAATTTCTGCAAATTGCTCTCCCCTTCAAAACTCACCATTTGATTTTATTTCTCGTACGTAGTTACTTGGAAACCACCCTGTTTTTCCATTTAAAGTTCCTTCCCACCAGCCTCCTTCTTCCACTCTTGTAACATGAATAATATCGCCTTTTGAAAAAGAAAGTTCATCTTCATTTGTCTGTTGAAAATTAAATTTGGCTCTCACCACCAGCTGATGGTTGCCGTTATCTGTCATGTCCTAGTAAGAGAAAACAAAGAATAAAATGATCATTAGAGACTTTAACAATATTTCCATGAGCAAAACAGAAATATCCATATAATGGAAATAGCCTTTCCTTCACACACAACAGTCCCCACATATTTTTCCGCCTTTATAAGGAGCGATTTGACATTTCCAGTATTGCTGTAATTTTTAATCTATAGATTTTTATCAGCCATGGGAGTATATATTTTACTTATTACAACCCCTTCAAATCAGAAGGGGTTAACAGAGCTAAAATGAGAATTATTGCTCTCACAAAAAAAAAAAAAGAAAACATATGTATTTTCTATAACTAGCATAACTTGAAACTACCTTTGACAACTGCAAAGAAACAAAGGCTTTACATTAGGGAGTTTTTTCCTAAAGCTTTCTGTGCTGCAAGGAGGGAGAAACTGAGTTGGGTTTAATTTAATTTTGGATATACATAGAGTTTGCAGCTCAAAGCTTTTTCTTTTTTCCTGTAACAGATCAGGTTGGAGGCTTCCACAGCTAAAGATGCAAGTCTCCGTGGCCTGCCAATGAAGAAGGACAGCATTCTTTCACAAAACTTATGAAAGAGTTATGCAGCTTACCTTGAATAAGTACTTCCAAATCATTTCCCCCAAGGTTAGCAAAGCTGGAAGCCTGCAGCATGTCAGACTTGCAGCTGTCCATATAACACTATGTTGCATGCTCATCCCCTACCACAGATGTGAGGGCAGATTATTGCTCTGTCCTAACATCTGAATGTTCTTAGAAGTAACTAGTAAGTCTTTAGAATTAATGATGTTCAAATTCAGCATTTTTCCTTGGATGTCAATTTTGGGTATCTGCACCATTCAAGCATTTCATGAGACTTTGGGCAAACCTTTATGCTAAAAACTGCAATACTTGGACAACTTTAAATACATTGCACTGGAACTGAGAGAATAGCACTACAAATCATGTTTGTCTCTATCATAACTAAGGATCAATACCTGTACAGCTAAAAAAGTAAGTTAGTGAGAAAATGACTGTGTAAGCAGTCCTAGTCAGCTGCCCAGGTAGACGAATTTCACCTACATGTTGCCTATATAGTTGAGATGATCAAAAGACTGCATGTTGTCACTAGGATCTTATAACATGTCAGCTTAATTCATAACCCCTAGCAATCATTGTTGAGTTGTGTTATTGTATCACAACTCAATATAACTTTCATCAGAGTTAGTGGCTGAGAAACTACAGAAAAAAGGAGTGCAAACATAATTTTGAAAACATGCAGAAAACCCCAAGATAGTGTAAGTCCCAGTGTTTGACAATTAGATTGGCACATTTTCAAACAAGTGCCTCTGCCTTAGTCCTCTGCTTGTACATTAAGTGCTTTCATCCACTCTGCTCAACAAGAGAAAATGTTTTGCTTTAGTAAACGGTTGAAAAGCCACAAAATAAGCAGAAACACTGCACACACAGCGAGATCAACTACAGTCCCTATGCTCTGCCAGTATGGCTTTCCAGCAGAGGAAATGAGTACAAACTTGGTGAGAGCAGTTCCAAACTGATCATCTACAGCAACAAAACCAAACTAGGAATTTCCTGGATTTGGCCACTAGCTCTTTTTCCTTCCTCCTTGCACTTCTCTACTCTAACTTTGCACAGAGCACCTCAGATCACCAAAGCGACAGAAATACTGAAAACTCTGATTACTTCAGGGACCAAGCTAACAGCTAGTCCCACCAGCTGCTGCATCTGCAAAACTGAGTGGGCTCTGAACAGCAGAACAGCAGCTCGAATTAGTGGCCTAAGGCAAGAACTTGCACAGGCTCTGCTACCAGAGAAAACACATTACACCACACCTAAGAAAGCCACAGAAAACACAGCTTTCATTAGGGACCTGAACCCTCCTTGCAAACCTTCAGTGACTAAAAGCACGTTTTATCACAATTTCCATGAGGTATGCAACCCTGATTTCAGCTGTACTATAAAACAATGGCCCATACCACTCAGTTACCCAAAGGCCAGTTGAAGGATCAACCTTGAAATACAACAGAAAACAGGAACAACTACCACTACTGCCAACATTAGAAGTATCACCTTCACAGAGGTTTGAATAACCTTCAATCATCACCTCTAAACTCAGAAAGAAAACGAGATTTTTGCCTTTGGAAAAGCAAGTCCTTACACCAAAAAGAAAAACATAAATCCAGGAAGACACTGTCTATGTAGACAACATGGAGCACTAAAGGAAGAAAAAACAGTTAGAAGTTCACAGAAAACTGCATGTATTTTGAAACATCATATGAAAAGCTGCAAAAACAAACTCACAGTCTAAAAATACAGAAGTGAAAGAGAGGAAACAGTTACTTTGCTACACTATAATTTACTTACACACCTCATTTTAAAAAAAAGGGAAAAAGAAAGGGGGGAAAAAATATCATGCCACAGCAGGTTTCATTCTTCCAGAACTTACCAAACTCCGATACTGTCCCTGAAAGAGTTTTGAAGTTCTACTGTGTAAAGGCTGGGATCCCAGAGAATCAAAGGATTTTATCCGATGAGATGAGGGACGTGCACATACAGAGTCACTGCCCAGCCCTATGTCTGCAGGAGGGTGGGAAAAAAAATAGTAAATATTAGAATTCGAAAAATCTGCATCTATAACTTCTGCTTACCTCTGTAAAATTCACATGCTTAAAGCAGATTTGATGTATCTGCAGTTACTCAGTAATTCAAGATTTAAAAAATTATAGCAATAAATAATCTAAAACCCTGAGATAGACAATTTCTTCCCCACACAGACTAGAAAACAACTTGGCCTGTTTAGAGAGACAAGGGTTAAGGTTGTATTTCTCTATTCCTACTCACTACCAGGCTATTTAAAGGTAATTAAGCAGCATCATTTTAGCTAGCAGCCAAGAATTTTGAATGCATTAAACTTGCTTGAAGTGAAGCCAGCCACATCTGTTTCTTAGCTCTTCCCACAGCCCCCCACCTCTTTCTCAATTAAAACATTCCTTCCACTGTCTTTTCTCCTACATTCCTTTGTCTCATCCCCTTTTTTTTGCCAACTAAGCTATTTTTTCTTCTTTGGAGGGAGGACTAGGAGTAGAAGAAAGGAAAATGCTGCTTCTCAAGTAAACAACACCCTCCAAAAACATCTCCCCTCTTCCATTTGTCTCTCCTCTGAGAAGCACACCTATGTGATACGTTCACCTGAAGGGTTATGTGCCATCAGGGGCTGCTGGGGTCCCCTGTGGGCTGGAAGGCACCGAGGGAGCAGCAGGACAGGGCTCATCCCACCATCCCAGCCAGGGGTGGGGCAGCTGGGGGCACCAGGGCAGCCCCAGCCCTGGACACTGGGCTGGCACCTTCCTGGGATGGGATGTTGCTGGCCAGCAGGAGGCATGTGTCCTGTGGATTAGCAAGCCATAGCCAGCCAAGGGCTGCACCAAAAGCAGCTCCCAAGAGCCAGGTTCAGTGCTGGCTGCAGCCTCCCACAGCCCTGCTGGGAGCCACTCCCCATGTTACAGTGGGACAATGGCTGTTCCTGGCTGCACCAGTGTCCCCCATTCTCACAGCCAAAGCCCCAGGAGTGGAATGCTCCCAGGACCCTTGCACAGGGCAGCAGACAAACCTTGCTCCTTTGTACAAGCAGGGCAAGTCATTCCTTTCTTTCATGTTTTCCATATACAAGGAAACTACTCGGTGAGCATCAGAGCTTAAGAAGCCCTGAAAGCAATACAGTATTTTCTGTCCCAAACCTAGATGTCTTCACTAGACTACACAACTACAAGCCTCCCAACTGCTCTCCTGGTTTTTATGTGTGTTACTCTCTTTCCTAGTAGCTCACTTTGCTTCCAAAGCTTGACCTCCATGTTGAGGTACACACACAACTGTAGTCATCCTAAGAGTTACTTTCAGACTGAAGTAGACAATGATTATGCAAATCCAAATTATTTTTTGTCTAAAGGAAATAACATATACAGGTTCAGATCCAGGGACACCAGTGAATAAGGTGTATCTCCTGTTCCATTACAAACCTGAAGAGAGAACTCAATTCATCTGAAGTAGAAAGTCTTTAAAACTTCAGCACAGCATCCAACAGCAGCAGAGATGCAGGAGGAGAGAAAGGGTTTGAGATTGACAACAGAAGTGTTGACAAAGGATGCTCCAAGTCTGCAGCGACTGAGTGGAAAACACCTTCCCCGGTGCATCTTTTTAAATGACCCACTGATACCCTTCAAATATCATCATCCTTCAAAAAACCCCCTATAAATCTACACTCCCCAGTTAAATAATATGTATAGTTCTAATATTGCACTAAGTTGAGTATTTTGTATGCATAGTATCCTTACACATTGAAGTAATAAAAGACACTTTGTGAAACTGCTTTCCTAAAAGCACTTAAAGGCCGCGGTATTCAGAAAAACACTGGTGATTACAGTCCATTACAAAAAGGTCATACATTACATGTTTTCACAGACTACCAGGAAAGAAATGGGACTGGATTATGGGCTTAATTTGTAAATCGTAACTATATGGCTAGCTCCAATGCTCCCAGAAACCTTTAAGTTGCCATAACCATCATTACCTAATAGGGCTTAAGGATTAAAAGCAACCTGAAATATGTCCATGTCCAGCTTGCTATGTTTCCTAAGTGCAGTCAAGTTCAATGACAGACAGCCACCAAATCCAGATTTATACCTTGGATACAGGTTGCCTAGAAAAACAGGATCAGCTTGGCTTATGACAGCATGTTGCAGCTTCCGGGCAACTCTAAAACATTATCTAGAATTTAAGTGTGGACTGGTTCCTAAAATTTTCTAATTTCACAGCAGCAGAGCTAATACACCCAACACAAGAACACCTTTTTAGACTTTAAGAATTAGAAGCTGGTTGTGTCTGAGGTGAAAACAAAATTATTACAAACAAACCACATGCAAATTTAAAGTATTTTTACTATTAATATCTGAATTCTTTCAAATCAATCTGAAATGTTGATACATTTAAAAGGCTTGCAGACCCCATGTATCCATTAAAGTTTCTATTAAAATACCCAATAAACACGTTCAATTAATTTCTCAATGGTATTATTGTCAAAAAAAATCAACTCTTCTACTAAACACTCAAGAATCTTGAATGGCAACAGAATGTGCATGTTTAACAAATATTAATTTGGTAGTTTCCTCACAAGCTTCACTCTTCCATCCATTTTAAGATTTCCAGTGTTTGTAAAATCCTATCTCAACTTTCCTATACCAATTCCTCTCCCCTCATCTGTCTACAAACAGCAATTGCTTCTTGATCCCACCACTCCAGAGATTAATACTTTGATGGAGTGAAAACCCACAGAAGTCTTTATCAGTAGTCATGCCCATTACTCACATTCCTCATATTATAGGAAGGCCTATCTCAGAAGAACCTGTGTATGCCTGAAATTCTTGCAGACCTAGGGGATCTGAAAGCCATCTTCCCATACTAGAGCAGAAAGACAGAGTCTGAAATGCCTGCTACACAATTACCCAGTTAATGAAAACTGTTTCAAAGAACAAGAAGGTTTATGCTTGCTCCTAGGAATGAGACAACACCACAGTTTGCATGTGGTTTGATTTTTGGTTTCCATACCACCACCACATGGCCCCACCGTGAAAGGGATCAGCCCCAAGTCCTTTGCAACCAGCTGCAGTTGTGGCTTTTTGATGTGGGCATTAATCCACAGACATCTGGACAGAACAGCCACACTTTTTCTCCACTTTAATGACAGCAAAGGCAGTGATGGCCAGTGTACAGCAGTTTTAAAGATGTACTGCTCTGGTTCATATTAGCACTTACACTTGAGGTGAGAGGCAGTATCTTCAACTGGTCTAAACAGCTTCAAACAAGTCAATGGTATTACTCCATGCCCACTCATTAAAACTAAGAATTTGGTTGCAAAACTTAAGATTAAGGGGTGCTTTCTAACGCAAGGAAAAAAATAAGCCACCAAAACCACAAAATCTCTCTTGAAACCGACCAGAGAAGTATTATAAAAGTGACAAGATACTAATCTTATTAGTATTAAATAAAGTAACATTTATCTATCACTGACTTATCTATCACCTTCCTTTTCTTCCTCACACAAAAACTGACATGTATGGTTCAATTTTAGACTCTCTCTCACTCTGACCTGATGACCAGTACTGAAACTTGCTGCTGATAGTGGAACAGGAAGAAACCAAAAGGGCCAATGTTAACATTTCTTGACTGCCCCAGGGTCCAGCTGGCATAATTTAGCACAGCCTCACCCTACAGTGATGGATGGACACCTCTCATCTGTGTGTTATTTCTACAGCTCTCTCCCCTCCCACCAAAGAACTTGAGACAACTGGTTCATGACTTCTAGCTGCTAAATGAATGAAATATGTGGTTAAGGGATCAAAGACGTTGGATATCCTTTTGTTACTGGCAAGAAAGAATAGTGCTGGGAAATGGAGACATATTTTTGACAAAGCTGTTCAAATAGGAGAATGACAGAATGGAGCAAAAGTCAACTTTAGTATTTCAAACTGGGAGGCAAAAAAAGAAAACCAACCAAAAAAAAAAAAGACTCTTTTTCAAAATTGCTTGCCAGCTTGAAGGCCTAGCCTTAGCTCTACTACAAAACTTCCTTCTGCAGAAGACACCACTAGAGAACCCAGAGCCACTGCAAAGTTTTAAAAACATGAACTCCAACAAAAGCTCTTTTAAAATGCTGCACATGTTCACTTCATCATGGATACAGCAACAGGTACACTGATGCAAGCTGAAAGTAGTTGTAAGCCAGCACAAGACAGAGCAGTCTACTTACCTGCAGTCACCTTATTTAAAGCCACAAGAGAGCTGAGAACTTTGCTGAAATTCTGTCCCTGATACAGGTCATTTGCATCAAAAGTCTGAAAAAAACCCAAAAAACCATGTAGTTAAGTGATAGAAACAAGCCTTTAAGCTTGTACACACAAACCACAACTGTAGAAGCTATTGCATGATCAAGGTATTGGTCTTTTAGTGGCTGTTATGAATCAGTAAAACTGGGGGGAAGGAGGAGGTTCTCCTTAAAAAAATATTTTAAAAAACCCCACAAACTAAAACATTTTAAAATGGAAATATAGCAACAGCTGCATTTGAAAAAAACCTGAAGAACAGAGAAAGTAAAAATATCAAGTATCATTTATGTTACAAGAAAGTTGAATAAAACAAGTATCAGAAGAAAAAGTTTTTCTAAGACATTTTGGCCAAAAAAAGTTACTGGGTACCATTACTCTTGGCATACTCTTCCTTTTCTGTAGCAGTGCACAGGCATTGTACCTGATTTTTCATAATGTACTCTTAAAATTACTACAAATACTTGAAGAAGTACTACAACGTACATGCTATCTCTTTACAAGACACAGAGGCGAGAAGCATTCCTGAACGTGAATGAATTTTAAAAGGAATGAAATTGTTGGATAGGTTAGATCGAGGATGAGGTTTGGGAAGGGAATGGATGAAAGGTGAGTTTTATTTTATTTTTAAGTGTGGTAAGGAGATCCAAACCTTGAACTATCTTGCAGAAAACACTCCAGCAACTTTCAAGCACTGAGTGATGACATTAAACATCTGAATTTTTGGGGGAAAAGAGGACTTTTTTTAAAAAAAGGAAAAATCCCCACAAACCCATATTTGCCTGAGGTAATGGAAACACTCATTCAGTCTCACGAAAATAGCTCTCGCAATAGATTCTGCATAGGCTGAAAGGAGTCACAGTACTCCTTTGTGCCAGACTAGAAAGCTGACAATAAAAGACAGCTGCTACAGTTCTTCCAACTGATTTAAGAAACAGAAAGAGATTTCGTTTTCTGCAATGTAGCAGTTTTTATCTAAAAAGTCAACAAAAACCTGTTCACTTTCCTGATAACAGACCCATCCCACAGGCACTATCAGAAAGTCCTTACCCCAGAAAACAGCCTTCATAGACAGGAGAGGAAAAACCCATAATCCCAGGGGAGAAGCGAGAAAGGAACAAAGAAAGGCTAGTTTAACCCAAGAGAAGTGAAAATGTTAACAACAGCTACCAAAAGTAACCACAGAAGGGGCTGCCAGACCAGTTCTGACTGGTTATGTAATATCACAGGAAAGGTAAAACAGATTTAGGAAACATTTAGTGACAGTCAGTAGGGAAAAAAATCTCCCAATGCATCCACAGTATTTGAAGTACTTGCATACATTAACATGCTCATTTTTCCCCCCTCTGAGGATCATCTCTGGTCCCAGAAAGCAGCAGTTCTACCCGGGCTGTAGAGGTGCCAACATCTCTCAAGCTCGAGCAGCATTTACACAGCTCAGAAAAGCAAAGCCACATAACACACACAGCATCAAGCAGTCAGAGCCACATACCAGCATACTCCAAGCAGTTATTGCTCACATAAATTAAGTCAAATAACTATTTCAACAAGTTTCACTGGACTACAGATAATTTAGAAAGACTTCTCTTAGTTATCTGAAGCTGTAAGGAGAGGCACCAGGGAACTGCCTAGATGTGAATTTTGTAAGGCTTTTCCTCAAACACAAGGAATATTAAAAGACTATGTACACAAAAAAGGCATTAAGGAAATAAGAAATAATCTGATTTAACAATGACATGATAGATTTTATTAACAGCATAATTTATAAACTCAAAACCAGGCTGGAGATCAGCTTAACCACTGCTCAAATTGGGGAAAAAAATTAAGCTGCTATCAAACAAGAAAGTATTAAGAGTGTGAAATTTCCATTGTTACTACACACTTATTGTGTTAGTTTTTAAACAAGTAAACTTGAATTTTGAACAGAATCCCAAGAGCCTGGCCCTGATCCTAAAAAAAGTAAATACATGAGACAGGTGCTCATGCAGAAACCAGAACAGGATCAGAAAGGGACAACAAGGGAGAAAGAGAATGACTAAGAAAAGGAACATTTTTAAAAAAGGTTAAAAATTATAGCTTAAATTTACAAAAACTTAAAAACAACCCAACCCTAAATCCATTTTAAGCTCACCTTCATTCTGGATTCTGATAGAGCCAAGAGCTCTCCAAAGTCAGGCTAACCTGAGAACAAAAGGTTGAGAGGAAGCCTTGTTTCCTGCTACACTGAGACTATAGGGGATACCAAGAACAATTTGATTGGATCATCCCAACACGTATAGCGCCATAAAAAACCTGTATCCAGGACATGCATCCAGTCTGCTACTCCACAGGAAACAACACAATGGGAGGATGCGAGAAACATTTGCTTCCTTGTGATTTTACATGAAGCAATTCTGACAGGAAGCCACCCTCAGCAGCTCATGGCCAGCATGTTCAGCAGCCTGCAATAAAGGGGGAGGGGAACACAACACCCTCCAGAGGGATCTTCTCCCAGCATAACAAATGTCTAAGAAAAAACTAACCTAGACAGGCAAAAAGTAAGTGAAAAAACCTAAGTGTTCTAAAGTTTTGAGGCTAATTCTTGATTATAAAATCCTTATCTCTAAAAAACAACCAAACCAAAAACCAAAGAAATATACAACCCATAAAAGAAAAACAAAACAAAACAAAAGCACCAAAACAAACCAAAAAACCACAAACAAAAAAAAACAACCAAACAAAAAACCTCCTGCCAACCACTTACACCCTTCTTCCATCTTAGCAGAGGTTTGCTCATTTCACAATACATCTGAAAACTCGGACAGAGTAAGAGCATCAAGTAGCCAGAGAAAACAGTCTACTCCAGGTTTTCAAGACAAGTCTGACTTGCATGTGGCTGTAATCTTCATTCTGGTAATTATGGACAAATCAGCTGTAGAATTGACTCTTAAAATTTATCTTGATGTTAAAAAGAGTAATTTCTCATTCAGTGACACTGGATGACAAACAACCCCCCCTCCATACAGCACTCCCAATTCTGCAACTGCAAAAACCAAAGCTGAATTTTGAGATCCAAATATCAAGCAAAAGTATTTTTATAACACAATATATTACCTTATTACAAATAATAAGGTCTGCACGCAAAATTACCTCCTATAATACTGGTATAACCCACTTTTTTAATCACAGCAGAAGCACAACATGAATTCAAACTTGCACATCCTTACAGCTATTTAAACCTCAAAACACAAGCACTTAGAAAGGTATTACTTTGCAAATATTAAGATTTGTCTTTTGAACAGTATGCAACAGGCATATATAGACATTTAACAAGGCTTCATGGGAAAAAATATTTCCAATATGCCTTTGATTTCCAGGCAAACAACATTTATAACTCTGTAGAGACTGTACCTGTGACAAAGTTCCCCCTCTTGTTCATTCAATCCTTATCTTCCACCCAGACAGTCAGATTAAATATTAGTAAAAATACAAGAATAAAACCATGATAAATCAGATCGGATGAGGACCCAGCTAAGCCAAATCTTTTGAACAAAATATTTAACTAACATACCTTTGTTTTTCAATACCACAGAACTGCCCACACGCAGATATGCCTTACATAAGCATTAAGATGAGAGAAGGAGAATGGGGTGATGGTGTACAAAGTGATGGTATTTGTCTTCCCAAGTGACCACTGGGAGTGATGCAGCCTGGCTCTCCTGGAGATAGCTGACCATCTATCTGCCTGCTCATGGGAAGTAATGGATTCATTCCTTGTTCTGCTTTGCTGGTGTGCACAGCTTCAGCTGTGCCCATTACACTGTCTTTATCTCAACTGGTGAGTTTTCTTTCACTTTTACCCTTCCGAATCTCTCCCCCACCCCACCAGGGAAGGGTGGAGGCACGGCTGCCTGGGACCGAGCCGCTGGATGGGGTTAAACCACAACAGTATCCCAGATGGATACTGTGCTCTAAAAGCATACCAGATCAGGCTAACAGTGACCTATAAACAACACTATGTGTAACACTCAAGAGCACTCTGGTGCTTTCGGTCACTGACTGCCAAAGCCTGGCAATTGCCCACCCTGACCCACAGATCCTGGCTTCCCTGTCTACACAGAGCACTAATCCCAAGGACACAAGCCTGGCTTCTCACAACTATGTATGCATTTCCTGCCCCCAGATTTCAATTGGCTACAGACTTTATTGATAACAATTGTATGACCTCTTGCAGGTCATTAATGAAATGTTACAATAATGTGGTCAAGAACAAATGGCAGCAAAACCCGTAGAGCAAGATATACACTGGATGATCATTCTGCATTTGGAATTATAATAAAGTTTATTAATAAGCCAGTTTTTACACTCACTTCACGAGAGCCATTTCCATTTTTCCATCACTGACGCTTCTTCAACACCAAACAAAATACCTTAGAGATTCACTTCATCCACATACTGCCTGTTCAACTACCACATCCACCCTCTGATTTTAAATAAGATTAAATTCTGCATGGATCTGCTTAAACTCCATAACATCCAAAATTACCCAAATGCATTATTAGGGCCATTTTAAGTCATCTAAACCACTAACCCTCAGTGGATGGAGACTTTTGCTCCAACAGTGTTTCTCATCTAATAGCAATAAGGAAATAGAAGTAACAATGCTTATCTCTCATATCCCTGCAACAACCAGTACCTACTGAAAGGAAAAAACATTAACAGAGAATGTGATGAAAGAAAAAGGAAATGAGAAAATAAAGCTGAAAATATACATGGTGAGAGCAGACTACAGCATGCAGTAAGCCTGCAGCAGGATTCTTTTCTTCAAATCAGCTTTAAGGCCTCAGGTAGCCTTTACACTATTTTATTTCCCCCTTCTAGACCTTAAAGCCAGAATCCAGTTATGGAGGAAGTATTTTTAAAATAAAGGTACCTCACCTGATAAAGCAAGCCCTACAACTGGAGACATGAAAAAAAAAAAAATCAGGGTAGTTGAGTAAAGCTTTCTTCAGACACTCACTTTCTTCAAATATGTCTTCTATGAACCTTAACTTGCTTGTATCCTTAAACCACCAGAGCATCAGTAAGGCTGTAACAGTCATAGCAAGAAAAGTCCACATATTGGTTAAGAGTAAAATAGGTTTTTCCTTGCTAGACTACTGCCTTGAATATACACAGGTACACTATTCCCAGTGGGTATTAACACTTTAAGCATCTGACAGAAATAGGTGACAGCTCTTTCCAGTACTGCATCATCAACTGCAGCAGCTGAGGAGCCGACTTACGAGCAGCCCAGGCATCTGTGCAGCACAGATAGGGCAGCTGCTGCTAACCTCACCAGCCAGCCCCAAAATAAGCTGTAACCCCTGGGCTGTTACACAAACCAGCAGGACACTTTCCAGCTCAGTTTTGCAGCCTCGGGCCCCTCGCGCAGAAGATTACGAGAACATTGGCTCACTCACCCACAGGAAATGAAGGGAAATGAGCAGAGCAGCTTGACAAAGCACAGCGTGACACAGCAGCGTGTCCCTCCACCTGTTCCTACCGCACACGCTGCAGTGTTTTTGGCCACGGGAGCACGAATAAAGAAGTGGTACGGAGGAAAAAAAAGCAACTCATGTTTAGAAACAGGTGATCTTAAAAACCACTAAGAATCCCAACGCCTTGCTTTGTTGTGCTGCCTCCCCCAGTGTGGCACAATCCCTGGAGCAGCTGACAAGAGGAAGCCATGGAGGCCATCCACAGTTCACCTTCCAGTGATGACACCTAATATGCCCAAGCTGAAAAAAAAGATCCTGTAGGTAAGCCCACATGCAAGTCACGGATCTGTTCATTTATTCCCACATTAGGTCAGCTCTAAGCGGTGCTGTAGCTATTATGCAGCAGCTGCTCCTCTAGCTGTGCATTATCATCTGAAAGCTGCAGCAGTAAAAGGAGAGATAAGAAAAGCAGGGAACTATGACAACTGAGAGGAAAGGAAGGGGTGAGGGGAAAAGAGATGATTACAAATGTTCTGGAAATCTCTATGAAGCATACTGTTGCCCAAACGTAGCACTGTACAGCACAAGGGAGAGCTAAAAGAAAAAAATTAAGTTCTCTTTCAGAAATTAAGAATAAGATAAAAGGAAAGGTTTGAAAACAACTGGAAGAACAGACCTGCAGTACAAGATTTCCATGCCATTTGGTAACATTTCACAAGAGAAACACCCGTGGTAAAGAATAAATAAAACTTATTGGGGGCCTGGAATAAATTTTGCTGTTTATATAAAACTGTTCCTCAAAAGTAAAAACCTAACTGTACTAAAAACACCACATCACCTAGAAAGCTTTAATTCCTGCAACTAGTAACACTTAAGACATATTATCTACAAAAGCAAGCAAAAACAGCTGTAAAAATGTATATGGACGTTTGTAGTGTCTGTGTGCACATCTGTGTGTGCACGCATCCAGATACACATTTAAAACACAAATCCAAAAAGGATAAAAGTTAAAAAACCTGTTTTAGAGTCATAAGGCTTTCCAGCTCCAAGAATTTTTGCCCAAACCAGACACAGCAAAGCATTAAGGATTCTACAGAACATTAATTTCAAATACTAAACAACATTTTACCTAAGAAACTGCTTCAAAGTATTCTTCTAAACATTGCCGAAACGAAACATACACAACCTATTTTTCATCAACACAAGCAAAAATGGCTTTTAAAAAAAAGAAGCACAAAGAAATGCTACATTTCCTTTTGGAGATGAACTGTACAATTTCTTAAGCTTTCCGCAGCTGTTTTTAGAATGTGACACCGCAAGTTAGTATCCTCAAATTAATTCTTTTGTAAGAAGTCGTAGAATTTAGTATTTTTGATCATAAACACCTAGTAATAGCAAAGCAAGATGTAATTTAAAAAGCAGAAATAGAAAGATTAGCACTGCCTACACTTGTGTAAGTAAGAAAACATAAGAACATAACCCTGTTCCAAATTTCTACCTGCACAGCAAAACAAAAACTACATTTATCACACCTTCATCCTAAAACACTTTCAAATTGCTTTGCAGGTTTTGGATTATAGATGATACCACAAAGTGATAATCTCAGCTGCCACAGAGAGAGACATTCAGTGATACACAGTATTAATGCACAATTGAGTACTATGGCTTAAGGAAGCTCCTGGAATTACAGGCAAAAATAAAAGTTGTTGAAATTAAATTACCAAAGAAAATTTGATCGGGACACTGAAGTTGAGATGTCTCAGTTCTTGCCAATGTAACAGGTTACACCTACATGCTTGGCTGAAACACAGCAATTGCATAAGCACCTTCCAGTGCCAATGAAGGGAGGCACCTCAACAGGAAAATTGGCCAGAAACATACCCTGAGAAAGATTCAGCCCAGCAAAACCCACCTCTCTTCCTGATATACACAGACAAGAACTATGTAAGCTACTCTCCTGAAATAAATCAGGAAACACAGCTGTGGAAATCCAGGCCAAAATGTAAAGGCAATACTGTGTCCAAGTAAGAAGACACACAGCATTGAAAAAAAGAAAAAACAAGCATACGTTTGGAAATACAGACAGCTCTGCTATCAAGCAGAGCAAGCAGTCAGTGATAAAAATGGTAAAACTTAATTTTCACTAGTAACTGCAGAAGACAAACACTGCCACTACATCTTATAAACAAGAACATGGTTAAATAGTAATTTTCTTGGGGAAAACCACAAGAGCAAGGTAAAGAATTTTCCCAAATGAAATAGACTGTAGAGAAGCAAAGCATCTTCTAGGTCTCTTTACTCTCCCCCCACTCCTACCCATCACAAGAACAAAGTTAACATCTACTCCAGGACTGTGATGCTGATTCTGAGAATAGACACTTCTATTTCATGAAACCAACGCCTTCTTGTATGAATACTTCATTAAAGACCAATACAGCAGGAGAAAGCCTGAGAAGTCAGTTTTTAGGTCTGCCTATGAGACAGATGCTGGTAATCAGTTTGAGTAAGTTTCTCAATAACTTGCAATTACAAAAAAAAAAAAAAAAATTTTGGTAAATTTTGGTCATCCATATTCATGTCATGTCTGTAACAGTATCATCAACTGGGCACCTTCCCAAGACTACAATCCCTCTTAGACATGAACAACTATGAGTAATGGGAGTAGCTGGTCCCTTGAGTGGCCACACATTTTTTTTAAAATCACAGTATTAGATCATGATTTCAGGAAGCTACTCCTTCATTCCACAGCTTCTGCTACTTCAGACTCTGTTGAGCACCTATCCTTTCACCAACCTCATTCAACACTGACATGATGGAGCAGCATGGAGCACATAAGCCTTCCTGAGTTTCAGTTTAGAGCACATCTATCATGCCCTGAAGCACTCGTATTAGTTCACAGGTAGGTATCCCACCTTCTCCTCCATAACCCATAGATGAATGTCAAACTTTCAAGCAAGGTTACTACAACAGAATCTGCAAACTGTTCCCATTTTTAAGTAGAAACATACATTATAGCATCATCATTTCCATACATGTACAATTTTTTCCTGACTTTCCTTTTTTTCCCCAATAATAAGTTAAAAAGAAAAAAGTTAAGAAAAAGCCTTAATGAAAGAACAATCTAAAAAATGGCTCTTGCACAAACTCCTGACCAATACTTCATGCTAACTAGAAGTATCGGAAGCACTGAAAATGAAAACTGACCTGAAATAGATCAGTCAGTCACAGCAGAAATCAAAATGACAGGAGAGCAACAATGACAGTGGTTAAGACTACCAAAACAAGATGCCTAAAGGGCCTGGCCAGGGTCTGGAAGTAGTTACTGAGCATAAACATTCAGAATGAAATCATCTCTTTCCCAATGGCTGAACTGAGTAGTGACACAATAAATAGTTTAATGCTCAGATTAAACCAGTTCTAAAGAAAGAGGAAGTTGATATATTCAGGAAACTTTCAACAAGGTTTCAAACATTAGGAAGGGAGAAGTCTGCTTCTGGCATACTTGAATTTTAGATTTATTTTCTAAAATAAAAAAAGTACACATCAGCTAAACTGTGAACATCTCCACACTCTTACCTAAAAACACAGGGAGGATGGCTTGCCACAACTGATTTCAGATGCCTTCTGTCTAGATGCATGTTCTGCCAACAATTCTCAACTAATTTCTGAAGTATCAGCTTAGTTTCAAAAGCCATGCTGTATGGAGAGATGAAGAGAGGCCTATATAATGAAGCAAAAAGCTTAATTTATATCAAGAAAATTTTTGAGGGAGAAAAAACCAACCAACTAGGAAAGCCTGCTTCCAAAATAGGGAGCGTTACCCACAATCCAAATCTCCATTTGCAAAACAAATTGAGATTTTCATTAAGTCCAAGTACCACAGACACACAGTAGGATTGCTGAGACAGACTTGTTTCAGGACAGCAGTGTTCACAGACACGGGCACGCCCAGAGCACGTCAGAGCGCAAGAGCTGGAGGTGGCTGAAAGGAGGCATCTTACTGCAAAAGATTTTGTACTACATGAGGTTATCATCTCCCTCCTAAAATAGCCTGCTGGCTGTTTTACTACACTACCACGTGCTCTAACCACAACTTAAATGCCATCACATGCTCACATTTCATCTGGAACAAATGTGTGCAGCCAAGCGATCAGATGATGCACAGATTCAGCATCAATGGAGAATGAACTACGGACAGAGCACGAGCCAGAAGCACAGACCCACTGACCTCAAGCACACTTATTTCCCCCACTGCTTATCAGCTTGGGAGTCTTGTTTTGCTGTGTGTACACACACTTTTTAAAATAAAAATATTAGCAGAAGAAACAGGACAGCCCTTGGAGCATTAAATACGTACTAGTAGCCAAAGAAGAAATACTGAGGGGGAATTGATATTCTGACAACAGTCAGAATTTGACTAAGTGTGATTGAACGCGTGGAAAAAAAAAGTGGGAGGGGGGATAAAGATAACACAGAAATGCAAGAATGAAAGAAAAAGAGGAAAAAAAAATGTTACACTCTTCTGGTAAGAAGGGATTTAATCAGAAATCTCAATTGCTTCCTTAATACACTGTGGAAAATGCCAAAAATTAAGAATAAAGGCTTACTCAATTTTCATATAGCTTGTTGAAACTTTCATTTAATTTAGAATCACAAAATGGAAAAAAAGTAATTCTCAAGTAGTTCGCAGAAATGAACAAGCCCCAAAACCAACACTTCAGGTTCCAACTAGAGTAAATCCATTTCAATACTTCCCTTTCAGAAACTGACTGAAGAACACAAAGCTGTATGCAAATCCCTGAGCTACAGCTCCTCCCAAGCACACCCTTTTTGATCCATACTTTACCATTTATTCCAGCCAGTGCAAATACTCTTTAAAAAAGGGGCCTAGGGCTGGATCTCTCTCTCTCTCTTTTGCAGGTACCTGCAACAATGTGATGCAGCATCCTCCACCATTTATTAACACTCATTTTGAAAGTGCAGGCACAGGACTTTATCCAGGAAGCAGGGACAAACCTCACCACCACCTGCTGTGGTGACCAACAACTCCTGCCCTGGCAGGGCTGGTGGAGCTGCTTTCTTTTGCAGTATCTTTGGCCAAGGAAGACAGAAAACTGAAGCCAATTTAATGCAACTGCCTGTAAGTTGAGGGCATCCAGCAGCTGCCAGGCCAGCAGACAAGTCACTTCTCTGAAGGACAAGGCAGACACCTCAGGAAGACACATGCAGCATGGTCTAGGTAAACCATTCCTGATCAGGGTTTGAGAGCCCACAGATCAGTGCAAGATTTCAGCAGTAAAATCTCCCAAACTTTCTCTCACACTTCCTTACACTCTTTTCACTCAGGGGGTCATTAAAGTGAACTCACAGAAAACTAATCCAGCAAGCGGAAAGCTTGCTGCAAATTTCATGAGCTAAACCAGTCCAGTATCAGACAAGACCAGCACCTGAGCCAATGCACGGGAAAAAAATACCTTATCCGTTGGGAAGGTCAGGGGTGGGGGGAGAAAACAAACAAAAAATCCCCCAAATGCTTAGCTACAGTCCAGCCACAGCTAATCATCCAGCATCATTCAGTAGTAAATTTCTGTAGGAAATTCAAACTTAATGTTTATGGGAATATCTATAAAAATTTCCACATTCCAAATTAATAAAAATTGCCCTCTAGCAGGTTACAAGCAACCGCAAAAATTCAATCCACACCAATTCTGCTTATTCATAGTAATGCCTGAGGATTCCATCTGAAAGAAATAAAGATAACTTCCTTCAAGAAACTAGCTCTTGCAAGAATTTGATAGTTCTATTCATCAGCTGATACACGATATGATGGGCTTGGGCAGCCAAGCTGACAAGGGCAGCTAGAGGTGATAATATGAGCAGTCAGGCCCAACAGTTTAATCTTAATTCCTCCTTAACAGTCTCATCTCCACAGTCCAGGGTTCTTCCAGCCTCATCACCTCCCCCACTGCAGATGCCTTAACTTCAGTGCCCTCTCCAAAACACAACTGCTCCCACTCCAACCTTCACAGAACAGAGTCCTCAGTCCAGACTCTCACTGGCAACACACACTGCCTTCACCAGTGCTGCCTGGGCCCTGATCCTTCATCCTGAGCAGAAAGCAGGCTCTGGGTTTCCTACAGCCATCCACTGACACAGCAAGCCTCAGCCACCATCAGATCAATGGTAACCATATATTGATCCATAACCATAATCAGGTAACCACACATTGACCCTAATCCTATCACCTGAATGCAGGCACCCAGTGCTGAGGAGTCCACGCAGCTGATGCCTTGTATGGCCAGGAATGTCTGTCCACAGGCACAAGAGCTTGGGACCTCTGGTGGAAGACTCAAGTACGCTACCTTGTCCTTTTGCAAGTTTTAACAGTTCAGTGACTGGCAAAGATTGCTTTGGTGTCAGCTCTTTTGCTAATGTAACTGCTGCTCCTTGACAGCAAGGATTTCTAGGAGAGGGCCATACACTTCTCCAGGCAGCATCTAGGGATGCCATCTGTGGAACCAGGACAAGCACTTAAGAAAAACCAGTGACAGCCTATTCAGGCCCAAAACCTGCATCTCAGATTTGCCAATAAGAAAGAATAGAGAAAGGAGAATATTACATTGTAATACTTCACCAAGGTTTTTTCCAACAATTTGTCTCAGGGACTGTCTCCATCTAAAGGTTTTAAATGGATTTTTTAGATTTCTTTAGTCACTTTGCAATTTCAACTTCTACAAAAACCCACAGAAATCATTTGCACAGCTCAGGTACAGGGTGAAGAATCACTTCCTTTTATTTGTTATGACCTTGCCTTGGTTTTTTCTGAGTAACCTTTAGCTCCTGTGCAAGGAAAAATAGAAAACAACCTTTCCACTTTCTCCATGCTAACTGTTACCAAGATCCTATCGACCTCACATACTCATCTCTTCTGTTGACAGAAGAGTCAGTTTATCTGCACCTCACACAGACTCAGTTCCTTCATTTTCTTGTAACAAGTTCTGTTAAGTCTTGAAATAACAGACTATTCCATTTCCTTTAAATATAGCATTTCTCCCAGGCACTGCTGTAAATATAATTCATCTTGATGCTACCATTCACAGAATAGTGAGTGACCAAGCACAGCATTTTTGTGATTTGCCAGGACTCCATGACACCTGTCAGTAAAAGAACTCAGATACCACATTGAAATTTTAACTACAGTGAGCAACATAATCCTTGGCACAGCCTCAGCAGCAGAGGAATGGAAGGCAGCAAACACAAACCAAGCCTTTAAAGATCAAGGAAGGAAAGAAGGGAAGAGATCCAGAGATCTATAGACCAGTCAACCAAATGCCTAAGCCTGGTAAATTGATAAAAGCTTTAATAAAAAAAACCCCCAGAATTGGTGAGGTTTGCATAACTAGGTGTTGGGGTTTGGGAGCTCCTTTCTTTTGTTCTTTTCCTCTTGAAGAATTTTTTCCCCATACTAAGGGATAATTGCTGGGTGCTTAAGAGAGACAAAAGGTCTGGCCACAGGGAGGAGGGGCCTAACTGGCCTCTTTTACCTGGGTACAGGGCCTAGAGTTCTTAGTGCTCTCAGCATTCAGAGGGGAGAGAGCCTGCAGTCGGTGTGGGGGGGAGTTCGTCATCACCGCAGGGTTCTGCCTTCTGCCACCTTCTTTCTGCCGTGAGTGGGGATTTCTGCTGGCTGGAGCCGCCGCTGTGCCGGGACCCTATCCTTAACACCCTACCTCACTAAAAAGAGGAGAGGGACCCTTTCACCATCTGCTGGGGTGCCTCAGGGGGCCCGGGACCCTGAGCCCGTCTTTCACCGCGCCGCCGCCGCCGGGAGGCAGCTGCCTGCCTCCGCTGTTTCTTTGTTGCTGTTTTGAGCCTTCGCTGCACTGCAGTGCTGCCAGCACCGAACCCCGTGCCCGCCAACAACTCCCGGAGTTCCCGCTGCTGCTTCGGAGTTCGATACATCTTGTCTACCATCTCGGATTTTGTGTTCATCCCTGCTGTTCCAGCTGCTGTTCCTGAGGGTCCTGCTGGAGCACCAGGATCGGCCGCCCAGGGGGTTTGTGAAGCCTTTCTCCCATCCCTTCCCGGCCTGGCCCAGCCNGTATATATATAGCTGTGTATATATATATATACACAGCTATATATATACATATAGCTGTGTATATATATATATACGTATTAGTAAAGAACTGTTATTCCTATTCCTCATATCTTGGCCTGAAAGCCTCTTAATTTCAAAATTATAATAATTTGGAGGGGAGGGAGTTACATTGTTCAGTCCAAAGGGGGCTTCTACCTTCCTTAGTAGACACCTGTCTTTTAAACCGAGACAATAGGAAAATAGAAGAGAATTAACATTGCTTTGGTAGATGGAAACAGTGTTTCCAAAATGCTTCTATGCATCTTGAAGCAATTAGCCAAACATAGGATAGTTCAGTTAATACATCATATCCGAATATCTTTTGAAGAAACAACACAGCAAGGGTTGGTTTTATTTTAAACAAACGTAATTTGAGCTAGGAGATTCCTCTTGAGGATTCAGAAGTGCTACAGAAGAAACAAACAGCTGTATACAAACAACTGGATTTCACTATGAAGGGAGTATCAAAAGTGATCCATAGAGATCCAGCTTGGGAGCCACATTATCCAACACAATGTACCCACAATTTCACAAAAGGCATGAAGAGAGAGAACTTTGATGAGAATATGAAATTATTTGAATTAGTCAGAACTTGAACTCACAGCAAAGAGCCACCATACAATGTTGTCAACAGCCAAACATTAAAGTGGGGGGTGAAATCCAGTGCCAGCAAATGCAAAACCTACCCCAAGGCAAAATAATAGGAAAAAAACCCCAAACTCCATCATTATACTTGTGCAGAAATGAGTCATGAATTAGCTATTCATACTGACAAGTAAAAGATGACAGGTAACAACTTCAGATCAATGATCAGCCAAGTCATGAAGTCCAAGAAAAACAGTACTGGAAAATTAGAAAAGACAGAGGCAACAAACAGACTTTTTTACTATTTCCATAGTATTTCTGTTGCCTAAATACAGCTGTGGTCCACTGTGATACTACAAAACAAGAAAGGGTACAGAGATGCAAACTGTTTAAACCAACTGAATTAATGCAATAGTATTCACACAAGGAAAAAAAATAAACTGAATGTGTTCATGTTGGAAAGAAATGGGATGTAGTGCAGTACCCTAATGCCATATGAACTCGCATATAGCATGGATAACATCTCTGACACAAAACCAAAGGCAGCCACTGCCACCAGCTGCAGCAGCTGAGCAAACAAAAGCAAATTATTATTATAAAATGCATAATTTAGACATGGAACTGACTGCCATAGGATGCTGTGAAGGTAAAGAGAGCTCAAAATAGCTTTAGAAAGCTATTTAAATAAGCTCTAGAAGGAGATCCACTGAGCTGTTAAATATATAGGGATACACCCCTGACTCCACAAGAAGCTCCTCAGCTATGGGTTGCCAGAAGCTGGGAAGATATAACAGAAGGTATCATGCTCTATTTTTACCAGCTTGTCTGGGTCTTTTACCTTTTCTTCCAGGCAACTATACAGACCCGCATCTCACAAGATAAGGTAAGCTAACCTTTGATCTGAACTTGCATAGTTATCCTTAGGTCATTGAAGACAGTAAAACTATTTCTACATTTTTTAATGTCCAAAACCAAGCCGGGCAAAAGAAGTTTTTTATGCTAGCCTACTTACTACAAAAAAAAAACCTCCATAAAACACTGCTTGAGTAACAGTAATTAGCATTTATTCCCCAAATTCTCAAAACCATGCATCAAATTTGTTTCACAATTATTACAGGATTTAAAATCTGACCTAAGCAATTAAATTGTCATATTGGAAGACACAGAAATATTATGACAGGAGTTACCTCTGAGAAGACTGAGAGAACATTCCACCTAGTTCAGTCTAACTGCACCCTTTTACTCCAATGGTCAGTGCTGACCCCATGCCTCCCACAGGTCTACCCCCCACACCTCTCCAATGTGGGATCTGGTCACAGATCACAGAATCATGGGGTGAGTCACAGAAAGTGGCAGGGCTGTGTCTAAGACTGTGGACTATTGGGATTACCTGATTTCACATGAGCAGTCCACAGCCACAGCAAAAGATGTGCAACAGACCTTGTTCATCACTAAGAGAGGCAAACACTATAATGCTAATAGCACTAAATGCACCACCTAAACACTGACATAACTTTGCACCACTTCAAAATTAGCTAGCAATTATGTCTAGGCTTAAATGATAGCAAGGAGATTAGCAAGAAGAAACAGCTCCAAATATCACTTTACCAATATGTTAAAGTTATGGCACAGAAGTAACATTTCATTATAAAAATTTCATGTGATATATTAACATGTGGGAGTTTTCTCCCCACTTAATCTTTGCTATTTAAATACCACAGAAAAGTCAGCCTTAGTCTAGAAGAACAAGTTATGGATTATTATACTGACCCATCTTCACAGTTGATACTGTGGAGTTGAAGTTGATACTAATGGGACTTCTGTGGGAGGCTCACAATTTTCTAATATGGAAAGTCAAGTTTGCTGACTTAAGGATGAGGCTTCAAGTATAACTGAAACCCCTACAGGGAAGCATTTAAAACTGAAACTATCATTTACATAATACTTTCAGATAAAAGGATACCAACCAAACCACATGGATCTACAGCATCCTCAGAAACACAGTTCATCGCTGTAAAACCATAAAAGGCTGTAACATTGGCATTTAGCACAAGTCTCAGAACAGGCCAAAGTAAGAGCACATATTCAGATTATTATTTCCATTACACCCTCCAAAAATCTGATGTAAAATTCCTGCTGAGATCACTAATGTGACTAACAGTCTCAAGACTTCAACCTTTTAGCTGTGACACCAAAGCAGAGATCCAGTTCTTTCCAGAGTCATACAACTTCTACAAGACATGCAGACTGCAAAACAAACTGATTTATTAACGCAGAATATGCCAGTGCAATGAAATAGAAAAGCAAAAGGTCATTAATTAAAAGCAGTAACGAGGGCAGTGATCACAAAGATCCAGCCTCAGAGGAGCACACTCAGAGGTGCTCTGCACATGGCAAAAGGAAGCATCACATCCTGTATGGATAATGGATCAAAATGTGCCATTCTAGAAACAGGTTAAAAAGTTATGCAAGTATTTGCAATTGGATGCTCCAGAAGCATTTAGAAATGCAAAGACCTAGTTCCAACAAACTGGAATTGCTTAAAAATCTTCAGCAAAGTTATCTAAACATGTTACTGCTACTCAAAATGGTAGTCCCAGCATGTTATCTTTATGGGCAACATCATCAAGAAAGTGACTTGTGTTCCAAAAAAACAAATTTCACCTTCTGTGAGTGAGAAACCCTTTCAAATACACTGCAAGAAACAACACGAAGCTAAGAAAACACAAGGTAGCACAATATTGAAGTTTTCCAACAGATCACAATTCCTAGTGAACAATATCAAGAGAACACTCTTTTTAACCTCTAATTAGTAACAGTAGCTCTGGAAATAAACATACAGTTTTAAAAAATCTGACACGAAGTAACTATTAAAAAGCAGTTCTCATTTGTTAAGAACTGACTGAATATGCTTGTTCTGTACTACCAATCTGCCAAGCAAAATTTGTTCTGCCCAAGCCTTTGCCAGGCTTCTAGAAGAGCCTGCACTATTTTGCACCGATTGGACTGTTGCCCAATACAACACACCTGATAAAACAATACATGTGTACTGTACATGTACACTACATACTCCTCATATTTGTGCCCTGCAACATAATTAGTTTTAGGGTACCCCAACAATAAACCCACCCATGAAGACTGTGCTCAAAGCTTACAGCAGTGGTTTCCACACTACCTTTTACACACAATTCCTTTCAGACATTCAAACCATAATCCCAAACTTCATGCCACCTTTTAAAATGGAGTTAAGCCATACTGCAATGTCTGCACCGTACCAAAGCAATTCAAGTCGTGCTTCATGGCAATTCACCAGCCTAAAGTCCATGATTCCAGTGCTTTCTGAACAGTTTAACTTCCACAGCACTAGAAGCCACCGGGCCTTCCAACATAAGAGTATCTCCTGCCCAGTGCCACCCTGCCACCCCAACTAATGGCCAAGGTATTCTGTCAAAAACTCTTCAAGCCCTGAGAACAGGTGAGCAGCTGTTCTCTCTCCAAGTTGCTTGAGAGCAAGTTCTCTGAATGTCAAACAAGCCACAGCTCACTGCCTGTGAGGAGCCTGCATCTGCTTGCATAAATTCCCTCAGAGAGGCTTTTTAAAAGACAGAAAAACAAAGGAGGAGAGAGTTCCATGCTGTGATTTCACATCCTTCATTAACTCGCAAGAAGGGCACCCAAGGCTTCCTGTTTTGGACTACAAAGCCTCCCTATTCTACAGAAGAAGAAGAAATACACAAAGATGAAAAAGTTATCTTAACAGTAAAATCAGGATTATTTCAAACAAACCTCAGTATATCTGACTTCAAGCATCAGCACAGTTACCTGAGGGTAGACACTGCCACGAAAATATAATTATTTCCTTTGGGTAGTTTATTACTGAAACTGTTAGTATTCAGTAGGTAGTGAGGACACTCCTTGATGAGACCTGCTTTAACTACTACCAAGAGCAGACTGAACTTGAGAGCAATTACAGGCAGCAATTAGGTAGAATTCAGTCCAGTTTCAGCACTTCACTACTTCAATAGTGAAGTAAAACAATTAAGACCATATTTGAAGGACTGAGCACCACAGTACATCCCCCCCAGCAGTTCAAGTCTCTTAAGAGGCATGAGTAGAGGTCTGACAAGCTTTACCTCCAAGAGAAAGCAATTGCCCAATTCAAATGATGTGAAACAAAACCTACACCCAGAAATGAGGAGGGAGAGCATGGCAGACAAAGAATGACACAGCCAGTAGTAAGTTTCACCTAAATTTAGGAAACTATTTTTCAGATGTCTGGGTCAATGCTGTCTTTTTTTGTACCCCTAAAGACTTGACCCCAGCCACCACAGATCTTCCTCTGGAGAGGCTTCTGTTGTTGACCATAAAAGCCTCTCCATAATTAACTTTAGCTGGGATTCAAGAGACAGTGCTGAAGCCAAGAGAAGGGAAGGGTAGTGTTACAGAGACCTGCAGCCTTTGCAAAACCCACTTGCTTTAACTACACTCTCAGCTACAAAGTTGCACTCTCCCGTACAATTCATTTTTGAGCCCATCACCCCACTTGCTGTAACAAACTGAATTGGCTGAAAACTAAGTCAATCCATTTTTTTTCCTGGAGTAGTTCTCTGCATTTCAAGCACCTGACCAGCACCAGAGCTGGTCTACAGTAAGCAGTTGGAACAGATAGAAAAATACTTGTCACTTTGACCAGAGACAGCACTGACCTTGGAAACATCAGAAATCAGGGTTAGACAGCTGATGCTAAGCTAGGAATGACTGGAGTGAGGAAACAGAGGCAACTCACCTAGGAAAACATTGCAGAAAGGAAGATCAGAACTCAAAACACAAGTGGAAAAACAGAGCCAACAAGAAACAGAGAATGGGAGAGGAGAAACAGTTACTAAGAACTTGGTGTAGAAGCCAAGTCATATCATCCCTCTGCTATCAACACTTAGAAAACACAGCAGTTGAGAACATGCCCATCTCTTCCCAGCTCAGCACAAAGCAGAAACTTGAGCTTACCACCACTGGCAGATAAGCTGACAGCTCAGGTGCAGAGGCTGAGTTGGAGACACAGCAGATCTCCCACACATCACCAAGCTGCCACAGAGAACTTTCTTTCTCCCTACTTTTTTTGAAGTCTAGGATCACCTAAAGAAGATCTACATATTCACTGTACATTAATCTATCGTCCTGCTTCGTGCCAGCCCCAGCTCTTTCTTGACTTCCACAAGGTCAGTTTGGTAAGAAAGAAAGCAGGTTAGTAGGGTTACTTCTACCAGCTGACCTTCCTGCACCACCTCACCTTGGAGTCTTGCCAAGCATCCGTGCTAGATGACAGATGGGCAAGAAATATGCAATAGCACGTGTCACTGCTGCTCTACTGCCACAATGGTTTATTTACCCTAGGACCACAGCCTGGCTGCAGCCTGCTCTGACTCATGTTTGCACTCACAGCTCCAACAGAGGCCCAGAGGAGCTGTGCCAAACCATGGACACTTGAGGCTGCAGCTCAAGCACCGTGAAACAAGGGTTAATACAACTCCTTCAGAAACCAAACCACAAAAAGTATTGTGTAAAGCACTACATCCATACAACAGCTACTAATTCTGCCTCCAAACTAATACTTAAATCCAAGAAAAGTCTGAGACCATCCAATGAACAAAGGAAGAGCAATGAACAGCTTTCCAGCCAGAACCAGGCAAGGTTCCTAGAAAATACTGAGCAATTACTTATTTAGCACAATGCACATAGAGAGGGGGGCCAATAACGCTTTTTGGGTTTGGCATAGCAATTTCTTGGTCAAAGCCTTAGTAACATCCACATCCAAAATGGAATTGAGGAAAATGTGTGCAAAAGTTAAGTCTATGGTTGTTCTAGTCTTGCAATGCTTTTACAATGCAAAGATAAGTACTACACTTACCTATTTAAAACTAAACTAATAAAAAAGCTGGTTTATTTACACCTGTGCAAAACAACCCCAAATTTTGAGTGTGTCAATTGAGTCTGTCAACAGACTGCAGCATTTTGAGTTACAACAGTCTCTCATTTCTATCTTAAATTGTACTTTCCCAAGACCTGAGATTTTTTGGAGTGCTTTAAATGCACATGTACATTGTTCTGCTTTTGCTGACAACAGCTACAAATAAAATTACACTCATTCACTTAGTTTTGAATGCTATAGTGACATTTGAAAATTAAATACCTCTAGCAAGAAATATTAACAAAAAAATTAAGAGATAAACCATCTTAATAAGCAAGTACAGGCAGGAAAGAAACCAACTAGCTGACTGGCATCCTCAAAACTGCTGAGCCCTCCAAGCCAGCTAATTAACTTGGGCCATAAATAATACGTAGATGCGGTCAATTTAACTATCAGCAGTTTACAATATCAAAGTTAGGTAATTACTACAACTTTGTATTTTAACAATAAAGAATTGCTGTTTCAGTTTTATTGCCAAGTACAGAAAATAACTTTAGCTGCATTTATCCATGAAGTTTATCTTTTGCAAAATGTTCATGTGACACCAGGGTGAAGAACTAGCCTAAGGCAAAGGGTGTGAAAATGCATTTTCTTGTAATTTACTTTATGCTGCTCACAGGCCCACAGGGTGGATGGATTTAAATGGCCTATTCAAATAATGATTAGATTAGTACAGATTAACATCCTGTTCCATGTTTGTAATTCAAACACTTTCCTAAACATTTGGCATCAGTCTTTAGGAGGAAAAAAAGTGAGTGATTACCCTATCTCCACACACTTAAATACTTTAACATACATGACTTAAATGCTTTAACAACAAAGACTTTGATCGAACAACAAAATATGATGAACTGTCATGATTTCTGCAGAGGCTTGCTTTTAGACAAAACATGGCAATTGCTTAAAGTGTACATTTTGAAGGCACTCTATGAAGCTAATAAACACATAGAACATAAAAAAAAAAAAAAAAAGACCCTTCAATATGTTTGAACAGAAAACCAGTTAGTTTAACAAGCAGGAATCTTTGTGCCTGATGATTTAAAACCAAGTGCTTCCAGGCACTTTCTGCTAAGAGACTTAAGAATCAGGAACTGTCTTTTTCTTTCCTCATTTTTATTCATTAATTAAGTGAACAAGTGTGGGGGGCTGTGATAAATTCCACCCCCTCTCCCAGTCTCTTTGCTTTGTACTGACTGAATGAACTCAAAACATTTGAAGAACAGACTGCTCCAGTTTAAAAGTATGTAAAGGTCTATTTACTTTAGATTGGGTTGCTGCTGTCAAAGGAGGATGTCCCAGACTCCTCCTTTCTCCACCATGTCCTCTGTGCCAGTCACTCAACCGATCCAGTTCTGAGGGTCAGTTACACTGAAAGAAAAATCTAACCCACAGTTTGGCAGGGAAGCAATGAACAGTTCACTGGGAGTCTGTCAGATCATCTAAAAATAAAACAAGCTGTGTTTCTGCTTGTGTTTCTTTAGAAATAAACTTGAAACACAACATAAACTCATGTAGATGATGTAAAAATAATACACAGGCAGCACACACTTGCTGCCGGAGTTTGCAACTCTGTTAGGAAAGTAAAACATGGAACTGATGGATGCCTTGCTAGGGGTGCTTCCATTGCAACTCATCGATCTAAACCAGTGTGTCCTTCTCTGCCATGCTCAGTCATTGCCAGGCAGGTAAAACAGATTCCCTGAGTACCTATTCTTGACATTTTCCAGAGGGGAACTTAAAGAAGGGGGCGAGGGGGAAACAGGAGAGATAATTTAATCAAAGCTAGCGCATTGGTCTGGTTTTCAGCAGTACTTGCCTAGGAGAACTGCTTTTGCTGGCACTTCCAGCCAACACTCTCCTAAAAACATTGTGCAAAACAGCCTAGGGACTGCTGTGAAGCAAGAGTGGACATCACATTGAGAAGACTTGATCAGGCAGGAATTTTGAAAGTTAGTTAACAAGTATATATCTGGCAAGAACTATCAAGCATATCATCACCACATTCTCACTAACCATCACTAGTCCTCTCTCTGATAACAAGTCTTCTGCCCTCCTCAAGGAAAACATGTCAGGGGTAGGGGGTAGAAAATAAGAGTGGAGACCACGGGACTAATTAAAAAAAAAAAATCTAGTTTTTAAAAAACTAACTCAGTACTAGCAGGAGAGGATCTGTGAAGATGCCCTTCATAAACAGGAAGTACGTCAGCTAGGAATGGCACGAATTTGTTTTCGAGTTCCCCCACCTCTAGTTTTTCCTTTATTATTTCACAACCTAAGGTAGCTGCACTACTACCTTTCATAGGGCTGGTGAAGCAAGCAGCATCAAGGATTTCTATCAAAGGAGCTTGGCTCAGTATTTAATGTTTTAGTTGTAAATCGTACTCAAAAGCAACTGCTACTTAACAGTTTCTAAACACTCCATTCAAAGAAGCGTGGCAAACAACAGTCAAAAAACTGGAAGAAGTCTATGACCTCAGCCGAAGTTTTGGGGGGAAGAGAATAAATCAGGATTTCATCAGCTAAAAATGAGCGTCTAGCCCCAGCCCTTCAGAAAGCAAAGGGTACCCCAAGAATGCTTCACCCTCTCCCTGCTAGCCCCAAAGGTAAAGAGGGCAGCTGCTGGGCTGCCCATACACAGGCTCCCAGCAAAAGCTGCCAGCAGGGCAGAGCCACCTCAGGACAGCACTCAGGCAGACAGCCCTGCACCAGAAGGAATACCCCTCTTCTTTCCAAGGCATCAGTGCTCACGCTCATGTATTTGCACTTGGCCCACAAGATGGCACTGACAGAAAAACTTTGCTCCCTCTTTTTTCCTCTCTCTGTCACCAGGCTCACCACTGGCCCTGGACTGATTCAGAGAAGGACTGCCACCTACTGAAACACCACATCATTTTCCCACATAGCTGATTTTCCCTCCTCACCTGCCCCCAAGTCACCCATCCAGCTGGATCCTGCTGGCTTCATCAGAGAGGCGGAGTACAAGGCACACAGCTGAAGGCAGCTTATTTTCAGTAACAAGACTCCGAGGTTTTCAGCACTACCATTTTCCCCATTACCTAGAATTTTCCAATATTTCCTGAAAAACAGAAAGACCCGGGAAAAGCTAGCAGTGTCAAAAAACCATACTGCTCCTCACACAGGCAGACTCCAGCTCCCAGTAATACTGACAGGGCCAGCCCAGCATCTGATGAAACACCTGAACACAGTTAACTATAGTGAAATAGAGGGCTCAAGCTGAAACATGCAAGTGCTAGAGCCATTTGTGTATTCAGCTGAGCACAGTAAGATAACTCCCCTTAAGGAAATGGAGAAATCACCATATTCTAATATTTCTTTTCCTTTTAATTAGAGCAAGGCACTTTTCCACTCTCATCAACACCATCTTTCAAAAATCAAGCCTGTGAAAACTACTCTCCACAGCAGAATGCATATCACCTTTCCCACACATGCCAAGATATTTACATGCAAGCAGAAGTCAGGAACAGTTGCAAAGCTGGAAGCACTTAAGAAATCAGAGCAACTCACAAAAGACCTATATTTGGTACTCCATCATTTACAGATAACTGAAGTGATTTATGTCGACTCTTAAGTTCAAAGTAAAATCAAAAGATTCTGGTGAGATGACAGTAAACAAAAGCAGCAGCCTGCTTTGCCAGGCTGGACTCTCTTCTGCATAGTCCTCATTTGAGGTAAGCTTCAAAGCAACTGCTCTGCCAGAATTCCTCCCTTGCCAAAATGATGCAACACAGTCATTGTCACAAGAGGAGAAAGTTTTCCAGGTTCCTGCAGAGACTGAGCACTGCCATCTCACATACTGCAGGATGCACTTCAGCTCTGAGGACCTTCTTAGTCCAAAAGCACACATTAAAGAAAATGTTATGTCATTAAGGTCTGTGGGCACTCAAGTTTTCTTCACACAATATACCACCACCTACAACCTATTTTGTATATTTTTTGTTTTCCTCTGTCACACACATGCTTGGGAAATAATCTGACTCCTAATAACAAAGTGACTGTGTTCAGTATACACAAGTGTAGTTGTATAGTGCAAGATTTATCGACACTTCTATTTTTAGTACATTTGCCAGCTAAAAAAATTTCTTCAAAACTATTAAAGAAGTGTGTGTATAGGAGGGAGTCTGAGACCTCCTAAGTCCAGCTTCACAAGGCATTCTTAAAAACCACAACAGCAACTAACAATACCATAGACATCCTCTGGGAAGTAAAATGGCAGGCAGGTCCTGACACGAACAAGACCTGACTTCTGAAATGCACTTCCCTGCTGAGCACTGGCCTCACAGCAGGTGCAACACTGTCCCGATGCCATCTCCATTCCTCTCTCTACTGTCCCTGCTCTTGCTCTCTTGCTGAGACAGACAGAGCAGCTCGCCTGTTCTCCTCTCAAGACCTGCCTTCACACCTGGCATCCCCACCACCTCTGCACAGCTTGCTCCCTGCTCAAGGCTAATCAGAAGGGCCCCCCTTCCCACAGCTCCTACCCTTCAGAAAACCAGCAGATAAGCCCTTCCTCACTGTGCCTCACTGTTGTAGTCCCCGAGCCACCAGCTGGGATGGCTGGGGAACCAGGGGGCTCAGCAGCTCAGTGGTGGGTGAATTCAGAGATCTAACACCCCCCACAAGTCAGCTGGCCAGGATCCCCTCACCTGGTCTTGTGACGTGTGTGAGGAGGGTCCCCCTGGTTGGCCAGTAGCCAGACAGTCACTCTAACCTTGGGTCACACCACATTGGCCCTCAGCTGTTGTCCCTCCCCTGTCTGTGTCCCTTGATAAAGAACTTGGTGGGCGGGGCCCGTGCTCTTGCTACCTGGCCAGCCTGCGTGCCGGTCAGAATAAACATCGGATTCCTCGCAAGAGCCATCTCTGGACTCTTTACTTCTGATACTGCCAGAGCTAGCAAGCTCTGTGTGGGCTTGGCCGCGTGAGAGAGAAGCTGTATGCGAGGTGCCCGGACACCGCCAGGAGTTCCTGAGCCAGGAATTCTTAGGGAAAAGCAACAGTTTCCTCCACCAGCCAGGCCACACAGCAGCACACCTCACAACGAAGGAGGGCAGGAGAAGGCTAAAGAAATCAGAGAGCAAGAACACCTCTGACAAGTCAGGAGAACAGTGTAAATCAGGAAGCAGACTCTTCTCCCTTTTTATACCTTAAGGACTCTGAAGTTCTGCTCAAAACCCTCCAACTCTCTCTACCCATCCTCTTCTCCCAACTTTCCTAGTTTCCACACTTTTCCTCACATGATTAACTCCTATCAAAGAAGCACTGAAATACTCTTGTGAAAACAGTTTGCTATATTTGAGCATGGGTGTAACACTGAAGTCTTCTGTGCATTCTCAATTAATAGTGCAATACATTTTAATTGCTAGATGAAAGTTCATTTTATTCTCAAGATCCAAACAAACACTACAAATGAAGCAGTTACACAGAAGCCTCTCCCAAACCACAGAGCAACTCATTCGCAAAACTGCTGTGAGCGGATCTATACCAGTGCTGTGGCTTAACCTGGCAGGCAGCTAAACACCACAAAGCCATTCACTCACCCATCCCCCAACCCCCGCCCCCCGACAAGTGGGATAGGGGAGAGAACTGGAAAGAAAGGTTAAACTCATGGGTTGAGATAAAGGCATTCTAATACGACAGAAAAGGAAGGGGAAATAACCACAATGATGAAAGAATATAGAAAAGAAGTGATGCACAAGCACCCGCTGACCAGGGCCCAGCCAGTCCCCAAACAGCAGGTGGACACCCCCCCGCCACCTCCCCCCGAGTTTTAGTGCAGAGCATAACACCACATGGTGTGGGATATCCCTTTGGTCCTGGCTGGGTTCCCTCCCAGCTTCCTGTCTCCCAATCTTCTCCCTGGCAGGACAGCACAAAAATCTAAATAGTCTTTGCCTTAGTGTAAGCACTGCTCAGAAACAACTGAAACAGTGAGTTACTAACACTATTCTCATTCTAAATCCAAAATGCAGCACTATACCAGCTTCTGGGAATAAAATTAACTCAATACCAGCCAAAACCGGGAGGACTAGTTAATATTTACTGTGTCACTGCAATTTGCTTTGTACATGCTGACCACCAAGACATGACTGAAACATTTTGGATGTTTCATTAGACTCACCCTCACATATGCTTCATGCAGCAAAGAAAGGAATGTGCACCCATGATAAATCCATTGTACCAGACTCTCTCCATGCACACTGTCTTACATGTTTGTGTTCAAAGTACCACAAATAGTACAATACAAAAGAACTGGCAGGAATTAAAATATTCACAGCCCAATTCAAAATTTAAAAATTATTTTTTACTTGAAAAGTACTGAACATAGACCTCAAGTAGCAAAAAAAAAAAAAAACCAAAAAACTAGCACATTCCCCAGCTATTTGTTACACTACTCGTTACAAAGACACACTTGTAATCCACCTTTGTTACTTGATAGCTTTTCTCTAAGTCTTTTTAAAATTATCAGGTATATCAGGTGCTTTTGAACGTGTACCCCAACAAGAAGGTTCATTCTTCCCCTTTAATGAAAGCCACTGGAGTCACTTTAGTCAAGAGGTGATAGCACAATACTATGCTACTGCTGAGGCAACAAGCTGGGCAGAACCACAACAAATAAATTCTCACGGAAAGAGAAGGAAGGTTCAAGTGAAAAGGGAACCATGTAAGGATCTGAAAAGCTGCCATACACATATGTGTTTTACTAAATAAAACTCCAGCAGTTTCTGACACTACCGTTCCTCCCTGTCCAATGCCTTATGTTCCTGCCTCTCTGTGTCACCTTCTCAGCTACTGTGACACTATGCACAAATGGTATACAAGAGGAGGAACTGGCTTAATCTCAGGAAAAAAAAATATTTTTCCACCATTCTATCTGTAAGACACCCTTAAAGTAGTATTAAAAGGCTTCTCTTCAATAGGAATACAAAGTATTGATAAACACATGAAAGTCTCGGTCCTAGGCCTGCTACTCTGCGAATCGTAAAAATACTTCATATCACAAGAAGCCATTCTTATGAAAATAATGTAAATAGTCAAGCAACAGCATCTCCCTGTCTTTAAAAACACATATTTACACATGAGAAAAAGGACAGAAATTGAGGGTGTGAGGGAGAAAGAAGTAGTCACATCTTGGAGGTCTGTACGTACAAGACAAGTTGCAGTGGCACACAGCACTTCGCTGTAAGCAGTATCTAAAATATATACAGAATAGTTTTGTGAACAAGTAGAAATTGGGGTGAGAGTTGGGGGAAGGAATATAATAGACATATCTTAATTAAAAGGTACAACTTTTCCCTTTTGAAAAATATACCAGTAAGATCTTAGCCTCCAAATAAAACTTCTCCATGTGCAGTCTGTAAGCACAGAATGGTAACTTTAAAATACTGAAATGCTGGAAAATGTTTATGACATTTAAGAATCATGAAGGTGTTTGGCAGCACATCCTTCTGGGTCAGAAAGACATGGTGTTGGAATAAACCCAGGAGCAAATCTAAAGAATATTGTTCTTGACAAAACAAGGATGATAGTCTGAACAAGGGCTGAAAGGAATAGGTAGATGATTTAATTTCTGTATCATCATCATAAGACTGGCATAAAGCTCTTCAGTACTAGAAACCTATTTATTCCTAATTCACTGACAAGTGAATGTCAGCCAAGTCCATCCACACTAGCAGCATAGCTCTACACCTTCCTTATACAAACAGGTCTTTGAAAGCCAGCTGGCAGAATACCTTTCCAAATTCACACTGGTAGTAGGATTGTAGCCATAATGATCTAAAGAACCAAGCAAGGCTCAGAGGAATGAAGCATCACCTAACAGACGAACTGCTATGGTAGGGGTGCATGTGAGGGAAGAAGACAGACAGGCACCCTTGCTCCCAAAAGATTACCTGCTCTAACAGAGTGACACCGGCACCCCTTACAAACTTTACCCCAAGGCCAGAGCTCCATTACAGACATTCATAAGCATTTGTATATCTTGATTAAATCTTGAGAGCTATGAATTATATTTCACAAATTTGCATGCAGTGTTCTGAACCTTAAGGGCAAATCCCTCTTGTACAAGAGATTTTATAATATACAAACACAGGATCTCCTTAGACTGTGTAAGACTGCCATGTTTGCTTTATTTCTTCTTTGATTAGTTTATAATAAAGTCCTGGGTTTGGCATTGCTGCCTCTGACCATCCTTGAATCCTAGAGGCAAGAAGGTCTCTTGGCAGGTTCTCAGATCCATGGCTTCTCTTTTTCCATTAGGCAGTTGCTATCTCACCCATCAGTAAAAAAGTCAGAAATACAAAATATTTTTGAGCTCAAGAAACCTGTTAACATCAGATATTTGCATATAAGCAAGCATTAATCTTTTATTTGATGAAAGCCAGCAAAAAAATCCTGCACGATGCTACTTATGGAATTTGATCACACAGACCATGGTGCTGTTCACAGGATATAACAAGCATTCTACCCTTTAAACAGCAGACACTAACATAGTTTTCCATTAACCTATTTTTGTTTATTATTCTACATTCAACAGCTCCCCAAACAAACTTCACTGCTGTTGAACTATACAGGATTTCTCCAGGGCCTGTTTTTGGTCCTGCAAGCTGTCAAAAAGCTCTGGTTAAAAAGTAAGAAAAGACAGCATTATATTCAGGAAGCTCAAGCTCCTTTGAAAGAGAACAAAACCAGAGTAACATGACACAGGTACAAGATAATCATAATGGCAAAACTTGCCAGGGCTCAGGCAGAAATAAGCCATCACTTTTTAATTTTTCTCTCCCTTGCCAGACTTCCGTGGAAGATATATCTGCAGTGAGTTCCTTCTTAACTATACATATCCACCCATATTCTTCCAGAACAGAGTCCCTCAGGTACAAGAAGTATCTAGGACCCTGTCTTGAAAAGCAAGTCATGCTCCTCAGAAGGGAGTACAGTTAAATATCTTCCCACCCAAAGAGAAAACAGGGTGGGAAAAGAGCCTTTAAAGCAAAAATGGCAAAAACAGTATATAGCAAATATTCTATTTGCCTAAGGAAAAGGTGCACAGTTAAGTTGTAAACTGACAACACAGGTGACTATTCTACAGTCCCTTCCATCTATACACACATTCAGCAACAGCACTGAAAGCCCAAAGTAGAATAAACTACTCAACACTACAACTATTCTAAGGAAACACTAACAGTTTTCAGAAGGGAAAAAAATACGGAAATTCAGTCCCTGGTGGAGGTCTTAGGAAGATTTTTTCATTAATAGGTCTCAGTTCCTTGTATCTGCATACAAGAAAACTGTATTAAAAATAATTGTTAAAAACCCAACACTTGCAGAACATTCTTCCGGTTATTTCTGGAATCATGCTTTGCTTTACAAAGATTGCTGCAAGCTCCAAATTAAGAATTCTCTTTTCTCTGAAACACTTAAATATAAAAAAAAAACTGGAGGGTGTGGGAAGGGAGCCATTGGTTTTCTCTGTGAAAAACAGCAATCCTTCTCATAAGGATTTGAAATACCCTTTCTGAATGTTTTATTATCTTTCTAACAGCCCAAACTTACTGGGAAGCAAGAGGAAGAAAAGAAGAACAACTTTCAGACACCACCACATTTCCAAACCAACAGATTTTCTTATCTCTGCCCCTTATTTTCCATGTAGGAAAACAACTGAAGTTATCATATTCTGTAATAAAAGGATACAGATGAAAGCATCTCTAAGAAGCCATCTACTGCTGTGCAACTTTCCATTAACCACAGTAGTTTATCAAATTCTCAAACGTGCCATAACAAAGTCTCCAAACTGAAGACACACAGAGCTCCAGCAAGACAAGGAGCTCTGACATGGCTTCGTTAAAAATACAATACCACTGCTTCCAAGACGAGTTCAGATCTGGGAGCAAAAAGTGCTTGTGCAATGTTGATCTTAGGCTAATCAAACCGCTACCACGCTTTTACCGGGCTCACAGAATTACACACAGAGAAATCATCTGATCCAACTACACATAACTCAGATTCAATGTAAGGCTCAAGAGCAACCTTTATAGGTCACGGAAAACTCCACATTGTGGAATATTTATTAGGAAAAGCACCACATTAGTGCACAGAATAATGTCACATCTCCCCACACCACCCTAGAGCTTCCTCTGACACCCATATTGTCCAAATGTTTCTATTATTTAAGGTACCACATACACATCCACCCCTTTGTCAAATATTTGTACTCACCACCAACTCCTTGTTAGCTAATCTGCCCTCTCTGAAAACATCCCCTAAAGCAGTTCCAGAGATGCTCCTCACACTCTTCACTTAACGCAATCTCTAAACCTGATGGTGACTCAGGAAGCATTACATAGACCCTGCACAGGGGAGCTGTGGCATCTCCGCAACTCCCACAGTGAGGAAGGCACAGATTCACCAGGGTTGACTCACACCTTGCTAAGGGAGGGAGGCAAAAGAGCTCAGGAGCAGCGGATGGCCAAGAGGCCCCTGCCAGCTACTGCCTGGTTGAATCCAGGTTGCCATTGCTCTGATCTTTGGCCACAGTTAGGGGGTCGGAAAAATTAATGAGAAAACAACAGGGAACGGACAATGTACAAACCATAAATACACGCACAAGAGCTCCATAAGCCCAAGCATTTGTGCCCCTTCTCGCCAGCTTCTGAACTCTCTGGTAGCTTGAGAGTAATTCTTGTTCCAACATGCTGAGCTGGAAGCTACTGCCGCCAGTTACCTCCACGTAAGAAAGGTGTTTCCGGCAGTCTTGCTGAGAAGCCCCTGAGACCAGGTTAACAATTTGACTATTCCCAAAAATATTCAGGCTCTCAGAATAAGGCCAAAATTATTTCTTCTTTTAATCACTTTTCTTCATTTTCTCGTCACCCCAAGGAAAAGAGCTGACAAAAGCTTTCTGCAACTAGAAAAGAGACCAAACTGCAACGCTGTAACTATTCCCAGCCTGTCACAATTGCAATAGCTTCAAGCTTTGTGAGAGACCTGATGAAGGAAATCAGCAAAGGGGAGGGGAAGATATTAATGCTATTTTCCCCCTCTTTAACATTTACAACACTCAATTTATTTCTGCATTGAGATCTGAAGCACCTCCTTCCCCAGTTCATGAATATCTACCACTTGAAGTTTGGATCTGCTCAGACACATAAATGTTCAAAACATGAAAAATTCAACGAGGCCCTAGAAAAGACAAATGGGAATGACAGCTGCTCCAAAGCAAAAAAGAATTCTTGACATAATGCACTGTTCACCCCAGAACCTGGTTTCTGAGTATTTTAGAACTTAATTTGGTTTTTCTTCCAAGAAATCCTAGGGGATTTTCTATGTATTTAGAGGGGAGAAGGGAAGGCAGGTAAAAATGTAAGGACTTATTCACAAGAGGAGTGCTAAAAGTGGTCTTAATTTCCATCTTTATCCATGAGGGAACCTAAGATTAAGAGCAAGTCCTGTAAGTATCATTTATTTCACTAATGATACTTCATTGTTTAGTGGCCTCAGGAAAGCAATCAAAGTCTTTTTTAATGACATTTGGTTACTGCCTGGCAAAATCACAAGCAAGACCAGAGGTACCATAACACCCTGCGAATTAATTAAGGCAACACTACATTAACTTAAGTTCAGAAGCCCTAGAAACCAATTTTTCCACCCAAAAAAATGTCTCCAAGAACTGAAATTACAATACTCTCACTTTCCAACGCAGAGAAGCTGAAACCTGTTTTTAATCTCATCAGTTCCTTCCCACACACCAACATCAAGTAAACTCGACAGCAGTATGTACTTGCTATAGCTAAATATACCAGCAATATTCGAGAACCTAATTTGCAACCCTGCGAACACCCGTTCGGAAAAGATGGCAGTTTGTTGGGCTTTTATGTAACGCAAATTTAAATAGAAAAAACAGCACCTGCCATTTTCTTCAGTTAGCATTTCACTCGGCTGCAGGCAACTCAGTTTCTCCAAGCCGACCGCTGCGCTTCCAAAGCGATTCCACGAATAAATCGGACACAATTTATACGTACCAGGCATTCCCTCGGACAGAACAGCAGTGGTTTTAGCCGCCCCGGGGCCAGGCAAGCCCCGTGCCCGGCACTCGGTTTCTGCAGTGACAGAGGCACGGGGCGCGCCCTGCCCGCCCAGCGCTCGCCGAGGAGCGGCGCGGCCCTTCCACGCGGTACCGGCGCACCCCCGCCCCGGAGCCGAGCCGCCCCGTGCCCAGCGAGCGCGGCTCCGCCGGGGCGCGGCCG
>VXAZ01006198.1:629753-644311 GCA_013399875.1 Gymnorhina tibicen
AGGGGTGCCCCGGCCAGGCGCGGTCGCGGGCGGCTCTGCCCCGGCGGGGCGGGCACAGGGAGGGAGGGAGGCGCGGCCCCGCTCGGCCCTCCCCAGCCCCGCCCCGGCTGCGGGCGGGAGCGCCCGTGGGAGCGGCCCCGGGCCTCGCCGCACAGCGCTTCCGAATTTTTCAAAATGCTGATGCACGGACCCCAGTGCCGTGACGGGTTTGGCTGCAGGGCGAAGCGGCCCGGGGACAGCCCGTCCTCGGGACAAGCAGTGACCGCGCACAGGGTACAACGCGCACGCCGCCGGTGTCGCCAGTGCGGCTGCCGGTGCCCTCGTTCAGACTCCGGTCCACCCTTAGGTATCGGTTTTCTAACAAGGAAATATACCAGAAATGCCCCGAAGACCTCCGCGGAAAATACCAGCACCCGAAGTTAATAATCTACCAATTCCAGGGTCTGATGTTAACGACCTTTATCTGCAGTTTATTAAACAGCCCCTTCCTATCCCAGAAGAAAAACAACTTCACAAAGAGGAAAACCTTGACTGAATCTAAGATAGTTTTTGGCAACGCAGCCATCTGCTCTCCGCAGCTGCACTCACGGTGCCTTTAGCTCAACTTCTGTCTACCCTGAAAGCAAAGTGTAGCCCTTCCATGGAAAAGCAGCCAGCCCCAAGGGCTTCAGGGACATGGCTTAACTTACCACAGCTTAACTCAAATAATGTGTTCACATAAGCATCGTTTCACAATAAATTCATTGATTTCTATGAGGTAGTTTAGCAAGCAAATCATTGCCCAAACTGGACACCTCGTTCTGTCAAAAGGGAAAAGCCTAGCATAGAAGTGCACTGGCAAGTCGCTGGAAACCGAGGTGTTGCAACACAGTGTCATGGCCTTTGATCATGCATTATGCTCAGAGGTGGTTTTGTTAAATGCACATGTATGTCAAGGTTACATAAACTCACGGCATAATCCACCTGCATAGCACTGGGAACTTCACATTAAGGTTGACTCCAAACATTCCATCAAGCTGAAACCAAAGTAGTGCCTTCCTATACGATTATAAGATAGCAAAGATACCTCTGACCCCATGGTACCACAAAAATCAACAAATGTGACAGCGTGACAGGGTGAACCCGGCACAAAGAAATTTAAAACACAAGTCACTGTCATTTTCTAAACGCAAATTTCAGATGAGTTTTTAATGAAAGCCACTAATCCATAATACAAGGAATTTGGTAACGATACGAGTTGAAGAATTTTCCTTTCCTCAAGGAAAGCACACACACACACCCCCTCCAAACTCCTCAAATTGTTTGGTACTATGATAAACCACTGTTTAAAAAGGGTTAAAGAATAACCCTTTTACTACACTAAAACATAAAGGGAATGCTAAAGAAGCCCTATGGAAGTACAACCGCCAAAAAGATAAATTCCGTAAGTTTGAAGGACACAAGAGGTGAGAAAGCCCTCCTGAAAACACCATGACCTTTGTGTCTCTTGCTTGATATACTTTTTGATTACTCTATTAATTTATTTCTTAATTCTAGTAAGAAACCTAAAGCTACCATGCCAACATCCCGTGTTAGAATAGGATGCTGGGAGTTTTTTCATTGTTAATCCTTCTAGCATGCTCTCTCGTGTATGTTCTTTATATTCACATAATAATGATATAGTTGAAATTTATAACTGTTTTATCTTAAACTATTTGCATAATAACTGGGGTTTATCTCCTTTTACACGTGTTACTTCCTTGTCTCTTTTTGCACCCACCATTTCCTTTTTCTTCTACTTTGTTCATCAAGGCCTCTTTTCATTCTGAGAAACCTTAACATTACTTCTGCTCTTCAAACACGAATAACCTCTCCCAAGAAATCACAGTAAATCCAGGTTTCTCTTAAAAGAAAGAAATGTCTTGTCTCATAACGTGATCCACATTAACACAAAATGTCTCAAAATCTCCAGTGCATTAAACTCAGTAATTCTAAGAAACCCAGACATGAGTACTACCACCTCCTAAGAGGCTGCACATAATTCAAAAAAGACTGAACAATAACTGGAAAGAGGCCAAAAAAAAAAACGAGTTGGGGGGGGAAAGGGGGAAGGGTAAGGAGAGACATGATTAGAGAAAGGCAAAAACTTTCAATTGAAGATTAAAGAAAAAACAAGCAAAGAAAACCCAAACCCTGCAAATTGTTCGCTGTCAGGTCTGGAAGCTTAAAATACATGCTAAATACACCACTGAGACCTTAGCCCTATCAGCACTCTAGTGCATGTTTCCAGTTAAAAATCATCTTCCTCAAAACAATAAAATAAATTACAGTAAATCTTTAGAAATGCCGTTTCTTCCCTCAAAGCAGGGAAAAAGACTTCGGAGCGATAAAAGAAGCAGGGTACATTTTCTCAGCTCTGTGGCTGCAGCGGCATTTTTATACAACAGAACACAGAAGCAGATGGGTAAAGAATTTAAAAATATCTTAGCATTTGCATCCTGCTAGAAATGTAAAGCATTAATGATCCCATAAAATGAAGCAAACCCATTATTTACCTGGAAAATCTTAATGTGATTCTGGCAACCTTCTCCTACAGACAGCTGAGAAACACAGTAAGGGACCTGAAGAACAAAATCAGCCCTGTGACAGAATGTTAAAGTGCAGTTATGTGGGCCAGGCCCATCACACATATGGTACACGACATCCTTTACAGTTACAGGAAGCTCAGGAGCATGACCTCTCTCACACAGACCGCATTTATAGTCTCACAGGCTATTCAAAATATAACAGAACATCATGCAAGCAGACCACAGAGGCAGGTAAGTCCTAGTCCGCCTGAAAAATAGCAAATACATTCAGAGACAAAGGATAAACAAAATAAAAGTAGGGTCATACTCCAAAATTACTTAGCTTAATAAAAAACAGGTTGCATGTACATAAAGCCAGTGAAATGAAGATGTTACGTATTTTCCTCTCCAGTATTTGCTTCATCCTTTTCCTATCATAGACCAACACCATTAGTTCATTAATGGGGGTTATCTTCTTCTGATATGTACACACAGCCCTTAGTACAAAGAGGCCTCAGTGTCCAACTGGAACCTCTGTGTGCTCTAGTAATACAAATAAAAAAGGTTAATAGTAATTAGAAAAGACAAGGATTCCACAGGGGCATGATAGATTCTTAATTAGGGACCAGGGTGCCACGGTGGAATCCAAAGAGACAAGTGGAAGGTAACATGCAGAGCAGCCACTGTTTAAACCACTTCTTTGTGGTTCAGGGACAGGTTCTGATTAAGATTGAATCTCTCGGGGAGCAGTTCTGGAAACGACAGCTAGTTCAGTGAGGACACTTACGTGATGCACTGCAGCTGTCAAGGAGCAGAGTACATTTCCCACCATCCAGAAAAGGTAGGGAACAATCTGTGATGCAAATACATGGTACCTAGCTAAATGTTACATCCCTTTTGATCAGTTCAAGTCTATGGTTTTAAACAACAATAACAAGTGAATAAAAAAGGGCAATGTAGAGACAGGCTGCATCAGGAAAAGGTATGACGGGGTGATCTTAGAAAAAATGAAAAAGGCTACCACTAGTTCATTTGGACAGGGAAATTATATGAAGATAATAAGCAAGGTATGTGTAAAATAATGAATTTTTTAAAATAAACCAAAACAAACCCCCAGTTCTTTGATTGCAATCTTGAGTAAATACATTAATAAAAAGTAGGAGACATCTTCAGCTATATGTATGGGAAATTAGCTGTTTACTTGCATTCATCTGCTGAACAAGTTGACAAACTGGGTCACAGAGCGAGAGGTGTACAAGGTCTTTATACAGAAACTGGAATCTACTAGATGGAGAATAGGAAGAGACTGAGTAACAACACAGTTCCTACAAGTAAGTTAAATCAATCATTTATCTAGCACAACAGATAATAAGTACAACGTGGTTTACTATGCAAGAAGACTGTCTCAGTTACTAGAAAGCGGAAACTAATAGACAAGGTAACACTAGCTGCAAACTAGTAGCCAAGTCCAGCAGACACTTAAAAACGTCCTGCTCAGGAGTATGGCTGCTCAAGTCTCAAGCTGGAAGACTCAGCCCTCAAGTAGGGGGAAATGGAAATCCCATTCGTCCTGCCTGGAGCCTTTTACATCAGATTGCCCTCGCAGCACAGAACAGTTTTCTCTCCACGTTTCAGAATGTACACACAGAACATTACTGCAATCTAATCAGTAAAAATGCCATAATTGCACAATGCAGCAAAGCTATTGACAGGGTCCCATTGATCACATCCAGTCCCACAGCAGCTGTGTTTTTCTTCCAAACCCTTTGACTGGTCAAGGGCAACTGATCTTCCAATGGAGCAAACATCTCCTGCACAAGCATTACAGGCTGGGATTTGTTGCCACGGTTTATGTTCAGGGATAAAAATGAGATTAAAAACATCATGAGGAAGAAGCCTGGCCATTCTCACAGCAGCCTGGGTGGTGAAGCTGCAGGCAATTAACTGTTCAACAACTCCTGCAGGTTCCTTCCCTCCCCACCACTCCCAGCTGTTCCCTCCTACCTGCACCTGCACCCATGCCCAGCAGGACCCATCCCTTTCGGCATTCGGGTTTCCTGCTCTGTCCCAGACCATTGACCGTCACAAATTGCACCCAGCAGGGATGGAAAAGAAAGAGTGGCTACATAGCTACACAGGAGGATATCCTCTGCTTCTCGAGGAAGCATCCGCTGCTAGGGACGAATGGCAGGTGCAGCACTTCCTCCAGTCAGTGAGCAGTTGGGCTGAGAGGACTGCAGATGGAGCCCCATGCTCCTCCCAGGACAGCAGGAGGCACAGCTGCACTTCAAAGGACCATATCTTCCACAACCCTAAGTAAGGAGCACTCTGCAGTTGATCCCAATCACTTAAAGGACTGCATATTGTACTGATGACATATTTGCAGGATGCTATAACTAAACTAAAAACACAGATCAGGATTCTCAACAAAGGGCAGTTTTGTTTTAAAATCAGGTGTCTTAGAGAACCAGATCTTACCATGATACAGTTTCTGCAGTACTGTAGCTCTTCAGCACTGACTTTTCCTACCCTATAAAACATGTTACCTACATAATCTGCACAACAGTCAGCGTGGGCTAGATACCTGTATTTTGGCTCGAGGGAACCCATGCTCTGAAAGCACAGCAGCAGGCAGTCAGATAGATAGTCCCATAGACAGTAAGAGCTAGATCCAGTAAAAGACTGAAGCTCCTACAGGTCACGCACTAAGGTGCCAAAATTGTACATTTCCAGGACTCACCTAGGCTCTGCATACAATACAAAGAGGAAGGAAGGTGCCTTACAATATGCCCTAAAATTCTCATATGCTGAGAAGCATACCCAGCCGTGAAGTTAATCAAGACACAGCAGAAGGTAAAAGCAGGTATCTGCTTAGTGTCCCAAACTCCAGTCATCTCCTGGACTTACAGGAGCCCTTTGCGTCCTTTGGAAGAACTCTCTGAAAAGTGCTAAGTGTCCATTTTTTATTAACAATAGAGCATAAAGGTTTTCAACCTCTTGCCCTTGCACACCTTGTCACTATTGGTGACAGCCACAGTAGCAGCTCTTAGATCCCACTGCCTCACTCCAAAGCCACCAGCATGACTAACCCTACATCTGACTCTCCTCTGCTCTACATCCTACATCCCCACACCAGTCCCTGTATTCCATCTTTCCCTCTCTCCCACCTCAGACCACACACCACCACCTTCCAAACCAGCAACTCCAATCCCACATTTAGCCACACAATCTTGACCCACCACCTTTTCTTTACTGTCCAGTTGGGCACACCAGCTCATCAGCCACCACTCTGTGCTCCCTCAACCTCTGCCTTGCTATGCTATCTGAAACCAGGAGCACTTTTGGTTGGCTGAAGACTCCTTCAGCTCTTCTGATTTCTTCCCCTGCACACATTCAGAAATGCTGCTCTGCCTGACTAGCCATTATTAACAGTGACCTACATTCAAATACACGAATGTTCTGCTTTAGCTGCTTCAGTTCTTCAGTGGAATAGCCCCTAAAACCTAAGCTCAGCTAAGTTTGCAAAGGAAATGTACAGTTTGGTTAAAATGCTAGCCGGGTCTTGTGGCAGCCTTTATAAACTGGACCTTATGAAACAATTAGAGCCACTTCCTTCCATTAATCTGCCCTCCAAAAATGACACTGTAAAACTGATTCAGCTATTTTGAGTTCATCTTTTCAGATATGTACCTGAATTAAACAATATTCAGGAAAATAGTACTTTTTTGCAGTAGAAGTACGGTACTTTTGCCACTTCCCTTGGACCCTGATTAAATTCCCATCAAAGTACATAGAGTCAAGTTGCATCAGGGAAGGTTCAGGTTGGACATTAGGAGGATTTTCTTCACAGAAAGGGTGATTAAACATTGGAATGGGCTGCCCAGGGAGGTGGTGGAGTCACCCTCCCTGGAAGTGTTTAAGAAAAGGCTGGATGTGGCACTTAGTGCCAAGGTCTAGTTGACAAGGTGGTGTTCAAAGACTCGATGATCTCAGAGGTCTTTTCCAACCTAACTGATTCTGTGATTTTGTGGAAGTCTATCAACTGACTCCCAGGAGGCAGGTATTTAACCCAGACCTAAGATATAAACACAGTAAACTAAGGGCACCAGGGCAGTCTGTACAGTACTTCTTTTTTCTCAAGTTTCCATCAAATTTTTATATTTCATGCAGAAAACACAGGTTGACACAGCATTAAGAAACCAAGAATGCCATGCACGTAAAACTTACAAGACTGACATCTGTCTTTGCAACTGCTGTTAGGACCTGTGCAGGCCCACCCTGTGACCTGAACTAGGCAGGAGTCCTACCAGAACACATGCACAGGAGTGTGCCTGAAGGGTGTGATACATACACATAAGAGAGACTGGTTGCAGCTGCAGCAGTAATCTGCTTTCCCTTCCCTCCTAAAAGCTAAGAATTAATATTCCTAATTCCTATGGTTTTGCTTATTTTCTTGCAATTTTAAAGAAAAAGAGGAAATCAGCTAGCATGCAACTGATCCCAACCCCAAGCAGCATCATCAGCCTCACGCTGCAGAGCTCCAGGGGTGCCAGCATTCGTCATCCACAGAAGATCTGTATTTCCCTGAAGTCAGTGCGTGAAAAAAGCCTGATGAAGTGCAACTCCAGGTGTGGGCTTGGCAGGAGCTGAACCAAAGAGATTCCCCTGTGAAGGAAGGCTGATGGGGAGAGATTTTGCACCCCTTCTCACGTAAACCCTGCAGCGTTTCCTGCGGAGCATTGCTGTTTTGATGCAGCGCAAGCTCAGGCTTCAGGAGTCCAATCACTCAGGGTTTGTTTACACTGGGAGAGCTCTGCTGCTAGATATGCTGGCATCGCTCCTCAGTGTGGATGTAACATATGCCAGAGAGGGAATTCCTCTGCCAGTCTAACGGTACCGCTTCCCCCAGTGACACTAACGAAGCCAACAAAAACACTTCTCTGACAGCACAGCTGCACCAGTGGGGGGTATATGATTTTTACTGCCGTCCCCCTCCCCCTACCCCATGAAAATATTCCATAGGACTACCAAAGCCCTACAGAAGGGATGGATTCTCTTCTGGGCAAGCTGCCAATATCATCCAACAGCACTCACTGCAGAGCAGGAAAATGGAGACTTGTATTAAATGCACTTAGACCCGAGCAGTGTTTCATCAGCCAAGAAGGGAAAGGGGCCTCTGCCCACAGGGTCTCAGTGATCCGTGGTATGGAGCGGCACGACGGAAACTTCTTGCAGATGAAGCTGGCCACCCCTGCTCAACTCCCCACCATGACGGGAGTGATGAGGCACTGGAACAGGTTGCCCAGATAAGTCATGGATGCCTCATCCCCGGAAGTGTTCGAGGATAAGCTGGATGGGGTTTTGAGCAACCTGGTCTAGTGGAAGGTGTCCCTTCGCATGGCAGAGGTGTTGGAACAAGATGATCTTTAAGGTCCCTTCCAACCCAAACCATTCTATGATTCTATGACTCTGGTGATGGGTAATGGCAGCAACCACATCATACTGAGAGATGTGGAGAGAAAATGGCTTTGTTCGAGGCAGCAAAGTGAGGGAGAGAGCATGAGTGTCACACTGGCTGAGGATCAGGGAGTAAAGCTCAGCCAGCCAAGGTGCAAGACACTGTTTCCATGCTGCCAGCTCACAGTATTTTTGCAAGCCCTGTCATGCTTGAAATATTTTAAGGTTCCATCTCTTCAAATTACAGCCACTGGGTAACAACTAATTAAAACTGTTATTTAAGGAAGATGTATAATGAATTCCCCTCAGTGATTCATAGCCAGATTTTAATAATATATATGCATATTGTATATTGTATATAAAAATACATATGTGTGTGTGTGTATGTGTAAATACACTTACATACATAGCTAGTTTGCAAACTTCAATTTTAAAGCCAGACTTCCAGTTTTCTAAGGCTGGAATTACAGTCGTAAACTTTTTCAGCTGAACAATGTGGTGCTGTCAGCCACTAGCATGCAGTGTAACCAGAGGGGAGCATGCTGGTGGCATCCCCACAGTTCTTCCTTTTCTCCACACAGACATAGCATTTGGAGGATAGTCGGGGTAGCAGTAGGGCACCTGATGGCTAAAGAATCACTTTTTGTGTTGTCCATATTATGTACAGGCATAGAAAGAATGTATATAAAAACTGTGGAAAAGATATTCATGAGAGACCAGCAGAACTACATTATTTTTCTGTGTTTTCTCACAAAAAACAATTTAATCACCAACAGTTTCCTTAATTGCCCCTTCTTCTTAGGATCTGGCATGCCCTTATTTAACTCAGTCTAGACCTTTATGCATTAACAGGATCCAGTTTTCAAGGAAAAAGGCAGCACACACAGATACAAGTCCTCTGCTTCCTCAGTGAGCACAGGCAGACTGTATTTCTCTGGATACTATCCCAGTCACCAGAACTACAGAGCCAGTACATAGACAGGAAAAGCAAGGGCATTCTCCTTCAAAGCATTCGTGCATCCCGGCTCTCACAAGGCAGTCGGGGCAACACGGTAAATGACAAGTCTGTAACAGGACCAAACAATCCTACGAAGCTCACAGTAACACTCCAGAGAACAGCATGTATTGAGGAAAAAGGCACTCTAATGACTTTGGGATAACTTTTCCCCAGGCTCTCAGCTCATCCTTGCAATGCTTCCACCCTGGAGCAACAGCATTCATAAGTACACCAGCGTTCCCCAAGCATGCAGCCACGGCAGGCACAGCTGTCCAGCATGGATTATTCCTGCCAGAAGCACAGTAATCTTCTTGGGAGGACTATTGCTGAGGGAAGAGAGCATATGCACATTAAAATGCAGATTTTGCTTCCTGCCTCCCAGGTCTAGTCCTGTGATGACCTGCTGCTGCTGCTGCAATATGAGCAACCACAATACTTTCCCAACAGACTTCAGTGAGTGAAGGCAGGACAGCCTTTGGGCTCAGCCAGGTAGACCCCAACAGCCTCACCAAGGGTGAGAAAATCCTGCCAGAAGAACTTCCAAAACATAGGTTGCTCAGTGCCAACTAGCACCTGGAAATTTCTGCCTTAGGAGTAATGTCTGCACTGCTGGTGGGATGTTCTCAAGCTCTGTCTGGGCTTCACATTCAGCTCACAGCCAGTGTTGCACCCTCTGCAAAGATACCGGGCTGCAAAAATCATCACTTGTTATTAACTCTGGCTCCAAAACACATTTCCTTTCTTCTTCCTTTGCAACACGTGAAATACCACGTTCAGGTCACACCTTGTCACAACAGGAGAGAAGTATATTTAGCCCCGATATTTATGTATGAAATCAGAGACAAGTGAGCATAAATCTCCCTTTGCCTGAGCCATAGGCACACACGCTCATTGCTGGTGACATGGCTGCCACATGTGGCAGCCCAAACCCTGCTTTTGGATACTCTGACTCTCAGTGCTTGTGCTCGTACACAACAACTCATTTGCCTTGTGAATTGCAAACAGTTAATTTATTTCTAAATTACAATTCAGAACCCCTCATTTAGCCAAAGACCTCTATCATTAAAAAGAGAATCATACAGATCTATGAAGTGTTTGTACAAAGATCCTAACCTTTGCTGCCATCAGTCCTGGTACTATCCCAATTAATAACCAAATTAATGTCAACGCCGGTACCCAATCCTCCACAGGGAAAAGGAATGACGTTTTCTTTCAGCCATGCACCAAGTCTCATCCAGCAAGAGAGAGAGCTGTATCTGTTCTCCCGGGGCCAGCCCCGTGCTGTCCATCTCCCACCTCAGCGATGCAGGAGCAGCAAGAGGAAGCGGCTGTGTTTTGGATCAGCCTCCCACGCGCAGCAGAGCAGCTCCTGGGTTGTTCAATCCTACTCTCAGTGCAACGGCTGGGGATGGTCCATTCGACGGAGGGGGGCCAGGGCGTGCGAGACCCAGCCGCACATCCAGCACGCTCCCCATCCCCTGGCTTCAAAGCACCGAACCAGCTGCTCTCATGCCCTCCAGGAGCCCCTGACAGGAGGGGGGGCACCACGGGGTGTCAAATGGCTGCTGCATTACATTCCCCAATGCGTCTTCCCTATTTTCCCCAACAGAACAAAGCTGTCCTCAAAACAGCGCTTTCTGTCGAACAGCTGATAAAAAATAAAAGTACAAACAAAACTTAATGGAGCGCGAAGCCTCATATGACAAGGAAAATTCCCGCTCCAATTCTGATCTCTGTTTACAGCATTGAAAGTGGGTCAAACTGGTCTGCGATGGAGGAATCTGTTTGGAAAATGATCTCTGCAAGGGAAAGCATCTAAGCGGCAGACAACTGCACTGCAATGCTTCCACGGGGATCCTTTCCCTGCCATCAAAGTAATTCAGTTTTACCACACAAGGTTGAAATCCTGTAACTTGGAATTATGGCTTTTTATTCAAATTGTTAAATTCAGCGATTCCCTATCTTTTGGAGCAAATCAACTAACCAGGGTGTTTCAGTACAGACCTCCGTGCTTTAAAGAACTAAGACATGGTTGGGTTTGGACAGGGTAGGGGAAGCTGTTGTTGGTTTTGTTGATTTTGTGTTGTTTTTTTTAATAATTGCCCTCACTTTTGTTCATTTCCTGTGTTCAGGACAAGGTTATTGATCAGTACCATCGCACTGCCTAACCCAACTATTTTGTTTTATCCTGTCATGGTCTCTTTCAAAATGCAAAAGAATGATTATTACATTAAATGGGAGCCCAAAAATAAGAAACAGTCTGTAACATCATTACTTCCCAAGGCATTTTCATTCTAACTTCTGGAAATCTAGTGAATTTAATATCTGTCCTTTCCTGTTGTTCAAGATAGAAGATGATGGCAATGTAAACAAATTCAGCCAAAACTTCCTGGCAAGAAGCTCTGTAGGTTGTTCTGTGCAATGCTGGTATACAAATACACAGCAGTCTAAAAGAAGAATATACTAACCAGCCTTGAAACCCACTAATTTGTTTTATCGACTTACGAAAATTCTGTTCTTTGACCTTCAAGTGCTTGATTCCTTTTATGGTCAAACAATCTTTATTTTATTTTATTCTTCTAATTACTCTCAGGGTACCCAGAGGCTTTAAAAAGTACAAAATGCCAAAAAATTTATTACTACATTCCTGCATGTATTGAATCCTCTTTCTAGTCTGTTTTTGAAAGAAAGAAATACATTTATAGCACTTTCTAGAAAACATCTCTAAAAGCACCCCAAACTGATAAACATTCCTTCAAACTTACAATTTTTTAAATGTTCTCTTTAGTTTTAGTTACTATTTTGTATTTACAGAAGAAATGAACTCTGTGAGTCTTCAAAGTGTCTGCTAATGTCAGATATTTATAGAAAGTTATGATCCCAAATGATTTTAAGAACTGAATCAGTCTACATCTGTGGGACAAACCTTGTATCTTTTAGACTTCAAAAATGTCCTGTTTTAACTGGAGACTTTCAGGGCAAATAAGGAATAAAAAGTCTCATATTTTAAATGCGCTTAGTATAAAAAAAGTAACATAACAAAGAGTAGTGGCAAAAAAGACTTGGAAAAAATACCACGGCACAGGAAAGGATGTACATTTTACTTTTACTAACAAAACAAAGAAAAAAATAAAGTAACATGGAAACAGCTCAGACATAATGTAGATGAAAGAGGTACAGGGTAGAAATTCTGAGTCTACAGAAAAAGAATATTTACAAAGTTAGATGGAAAAATGAGTTTGTGAGTCTCTCAGACACATCTATGAATTAGAAAGTGCATTGTGAATGGCCCGCAGAAATAAGTAGAGTTACCCTCACAAAACCAAAGATCCCCTCAAAAAATTTTGTTAAAGGGCTATTTCTCCCCAGACTCACAGCTAAGTCAAATCCAGAGGAGACACAGCAGGTAGCAGGGACGTCCAGGGCGGCCACCTGTCCCAGCACCCTGCTGGACACGGGGCGAGCTCGGGGAGGTGGGAGGCTGCAAGGCACCAGCGTTCCTCCCGCCCTGGCTGCCATCCCAGCCTGCAAACCACCCGCTGCAAACCCCGTGCTGCTGCACCACGAGGTCCACGATAAGTCCCACTGACAGCTCCTTGCACGCCAGGCTGGTGTCGGGGCTGGCTGTGCGCCTGTGCAAACCCTCCTCTGCGAACGGGTGCTGTGAAGGGACCCCCACCCAAACATGAGAGGTGTTTGCTCCTCTGAGATGAAAAGAGAGCCTTTCATTCATTAACCAAGCTGTCCCCAATCATACTGTAATAGAAAAGCACACGCAGTTGGGAAACACTCCTTTCACACTTATTTCTGTTATGCTTTTTTTTTTATTTTGTTGTTCAGTAGAGCCTCTTTCCCAGATTGAGTGCAGGACCCCATTTTACTAGGCTTGACATCTACACAAAGGGGAAAGACCTCTTTTGCCCTAAAGCTCAGAACCCGAAGTCCAGGAGGTGCTCAGCGAGTGTGCCTGGAGCAGCACTGTGGGACAGGCTGTCAAAACCCTCCTTGGGCTTGGTGCCACCAGGCAAAAGAGCCTGGGGACAAGGAGGCATGGGCAGAGTCTGTCACAGCCGGTGGATAGTCCGGTGGAGGATCCCCACTTGCCCCCAGCTCCATGTCACATGTGTCACCCCAGACGGCAGAACAGGACATTTACCTGCTCTGCAGCCCCAGTTCACAGCCCAGGGCACTGGACAACAGTTTGCACCTCATGTTCCACCTCCACAAAGCCGCAGCACCTTGGGAGCAGGGACACCCTGTTCAGCCCGAACAGCCGACTTTGGGGGAAATGGAGGCAGGGAAAACTGGCAGCAGCAGCGGCAGTGGCTTCAGCTGTCCCCACTAGCCCCACTGGCCACCATGGTGGTCCCTGAGTTACCCACGCTCACACAGCCAACCACACACTGTGCCCGCTCTCATCACTTCCACTGCCTGCCAATAGCACTGTGGGCTCCTGTAGGGTTTCTGTATCTCCATGCCACCTCCTAATGTACCTGTGAATTTGGGAGGCAGGAATGATCTGCTACATCTGCAGAATGGGACTCCAGTCCAGAGCCAAGACCTCCACATTACAGTACAACACAAAACAGTAACAACCACAGTGAATGGCAAACTGAAGAACCGAAGGGGGACAGCCCAGCCCAGTGTCCTGCTGAGCTCAAGGCACTGGTTTCAACTTTGTGGGTCTGCGGACAACTTGAAACAGAGCCACAAACGGTAACAAAAGCCCACTGTCAGCAGGCTCCAATGAGTGGAGTGCTCTGTCAACTGCAAAAGGTGAAAAATATGGTGTTACTTTCAAGCCATCCCATCAGCATAGCAGATGACCTTCATCAATCTTCTCTTCATCACCTTGGACTGACTCAGAAGGAAAGTTTTTTGTCAATATGTGGATCTCTACGTGCACTACGTTACTGAACGTCAGGTGAGACAACGGTACTGTCCCAAGTTTTGAGGCACAATCAAACCCCTCTCCCTCTAGCTGAGCTACGACGGGAATTACGTACGCACACAGAACACATAAAAGTTACCTGACAGAGTACATTTTCTTCAAACACAACGCAGACTAGAGCTGTAACGCGCTTTTTCAGCCCAAAAAAAAAAAAAGGATGAGATTTTTTTCCACAGGCTACCGAACAGTAAAGGACCCAAATAACGCTAAAACAGCCTTCAAGAAAACTAAGCATCAAACGCTAAAATGTCCTTCAGAAGCAGGAAGGGATGAGCTGAATCACCTCCCAAGCGAGGTGAGGCACCGGCTATTCTAGCAGTTGCGTAGATAAGTTTGCAGCCGGCTCGTGGCACGCAAGAAAGGGTCCATAGTCCACCCCCCAAAATTAATGCATCTCCCGTGCACAGCCAGGACTCCTCTTTGAGGAGCGGAGCGTTTGTAAAACACTTGCAGAACAAGTGGCCCCTCAGGGGGGAAGCCCTTCCAGCCCGGCTGCCTCTCCCCGCTCTCCCACAGCCCCCCGACAGGGACCGATCCCCGCTCCGCCCTCCCCGGGGCCGGGGGTCCCCCCTCCGGCTCGCGGGGCGGCGCGGGCGGGGCCGGGGCC
>VXAZ01006198.1:644747-681856 GCA_013399875.1 Gymnorhina tibicen
CGGGCGCCCCCTAGCGAGCGGCCGGCTCCTCCGCGGGCGCGCAGCGGGGCGGGAGCGGGAGCCGCGGGCACCGCCGGCCGCGGGGAAAAGTTGCGGGATCCCCCGGCCCCTCGTTTCCTCCTCGGACGGCGCCGTCGCGCAGGGAACGAACCCCCGCAAGCCTTCGGCTCCGAGCTCGGGCAGACTGGTTTCGGACCATCTAGCTCTCGGAGCACCAGCAGCGGGTTCCGGCCCGACCGGCCGCATTAGCGCGATCTCTGCCTTTGCCCGTCGTTCCCTTGCGCGAAGAAAGCCGTTCCGGAGCCTCGGCCCAGCGGCCGGGTCGCGGGCTCGCCCCGGTGCGCGCCATCCCCGCCGTGCGCCTGCCGGGATGCTCCATCCCCGGAGCGCCTCCCGTCAGCTTCCACTCCGATGGTCTGCGGCACCGCCTGGGAAGCCAGCGTAAATACTCAGAAGGACTGTGAAGGCTAACCTGAAACAGAGCCTTCCTGTGCCTTTTATTCTGACAAAACCCATTCCTCAAGGCTTTGCTTGGACAGGACACTATGAGCAATCAGTATTTTTTTGTTAGGAGCTGGCTGGCGTGGGCTCCCAGGGTCCCTCTGCTGCCATCAGCCTCCCTGATGCAGCACATACGCCTGAAGAGGCGATACCACCACAGCCCGTGCTCTCCCCTCTCCCCCTCTCGCCCCACCTGACCCCCTCGAGGGGCAAAATGCCTTCAAGGCAGAGGTAGAGGGGATAATGCCAACGCAAACTCATCTCTCCTGTTCTGCTTCCAGCCTGGCGTACTGCATCCGCCACAATCACAGTCCCTGAGCAGCACCTCTGTTAGGTCCTTCTGACCCAGAATCTCCTCCCAAACCGCGGGCCAGCCTAGAAAGACAGAGGTGCATTTCGATTTGAGACAAGATAATCTAATTTCAACATTCAATCTCCTTCTAACCCATAATAGGTGCAGATTTTCTCAAATTCTGACACTTTAGGTAGATACCTCTTCCAAAATTTGTCTTCCCTTTTGCTCTTTGTTTGGTCGAGGTGAGAGCAGCAGACTGGCCTCTGCCAGTACTAATGCCCACCCGGACTCAAGCAGGATGGGATTTCTGCACTTAACTGTATACCCGTCCACATTAATTTTGAGCAATAGCTTCCTATCCAATAATTTGCTAGCTATGAAGAACACAAATATGGCAATTCTTTGCCTTTGGAAAGCCATGTGGATGGATTGCCTGGAGACTTTTGAAAGAAGCTTGGCACAGGTCAGGAAACCATTTCCAGATTTTTAAAGGAAAAAAATGGAAGTGCTCAAAAGATTTAGGAGCATGCCACCCCCTTTCTGTCTTCCTTTCGTGTCAGGCTTTCCCCTACAAAGCATTTACTGCAAGCACCTGAACTCTCTGCACAGCTCCTTTGTTTTAGTCTTTCCTCCTGCATGCCCCAGTACTGTCCATTTATACTGCAAACTTGCAGGACAGACAGATACTTTGCACCTGCACCACCTGGTGAGTGGAGCCCATGACATGATGGGGGTTTTGAGGTAACACAAACAATGAAACATATAATTACTGCAAATCTGCACTCCTTCTTCTTCTTTGTTCCACAATTAAAGATGTTCTGATTCTCTTATGTCCTGACTTTGGTCCCACTGTTGCTTCTAAATCATAAACTCATGATATCTTTATTCAAGCATCCATTTTGATTGTATTTAAATAATCTAAATTCTTTCTGAAGGCATCCGTGAGGGATGATTTTAACCACTTTTTTCTGCAAAACACTTAAAATTTATGCAAAACTGAAAAATTAATTTTGGTACTGACGCTCATAAACAAAGGATAGATATGAAACATGTATGTAGGTTCAGGTAACTTGCAGGCCTTAAATCTCTTTACACAAGCAAAAAGATTCTTATATTTTGGGGTGGGGGAGGGGTTCAGTTTAATAATATCTGGACCTCTTTTGAACAAGAAAGAAAGCAATATTCTATGAAATACATCAGGCAGCTTTGGCAGAGATCTAGTAGATTCAACAGCATATAATTTTCTATAAATAAAGATTAAGCAGTTGACAATTTATTTGGTTTTTCCCAAGCTTTTGTCATATTCTTACAAGAAGTTACTAAGGAAACCAGGTAGACATGAATTAGAAGGTAAATTTCTGCTATGGATTAGCAAGTGGTTGAAAAACAAAATAGCAGGAATAAATTGCCAGTTTTCAATTTGACCAGAAAGTTACCAGTAGAGATACTTCCTCTATTCTGCACTATGAATTAACTGGAAGTCTCCAAAAGACAATTATGTTTCTATGGGTTTTATTTAGTCTTTTATCCTGAGCAATTGGTTTTGGAGGAGGGAGAGCAGGAGAGGAAGGAAAGAGTAAAGGTAAAGAAAGCTACTCTTCCATTTTGGACTTTTTCCATTTTCCATTTTCAGCTGTTAATACCTTGTCTACCTGCCCCCAGGCAGCAAAGAGATGCTTTGGCCGGATACACAACTCACTGTTTTCCCTGTGCCAAACCAAGGTCAGGATTTCAAGGTGGAGGTGACTAATTAATTATCAGTCCAGCTTGAACAGAAATTGCCTTGACAGTCTGTAATTAGCTATATAGGGGTCATACTGGATCAATTGCTGTGCTGGGGTTCCCATGCTATACGTAATTATCTCTGTAGTTTTAGCTTAGGGAGGTTTACATCTCTCTGTAGTAAAAGCCTCACCCCTACAAAGCACACTTGTGTGTTAAACTCAGAGATGTATTTCCATATCTAGTCAAACCTACCTTTCAAAAGTATCTTGAGGCTTGTAGAGGAGCTAGTCTTTTGCAGTTCCTGAAACCAGCTATCACAAGTTCAGTATCCCCAGCTCTCTCTGCTGTTGATTGACTACCTGTCAGCTGAAGGTGTCAGTTAAAACCCATACACCAAAGATTGTGTTGGTGAACTCAGGAAGGCAGATCAATGCACTGCATGGCGCTCGCACAAGTGTCAATGAATCAAAAAAAAAAACCCAAAACCACAACAGAGAGCAAATTATTTCATTATCTTGCAAGTTGCAAAGTATTTTAATAGTCAGATGCAAAGTGTTTGGTCCTGAGAGGCCTGTCAATCGAGCATAAATAAATGAGTACCATACAGAGAGCAGCTAAAGTGCTGATGCAGAAACACAAATCCGGGACTCTGAGAGCAGGTGTTTGACCAAGGGTGACAGCAGCATGATGCTTGGGGCTGCAGTGCTCAGCTCCAGGGCAGCATGATGGGTGCCCAGGCAGACTTGGGCCTCTCAAACAGGGATCACAGTATGCAATATGTTGAATACACCAACGTCCAAGCCATCCCCAAGGAGGTAAAAAAGCAAAGAAAAAAGGTGCTTTTAAACCTCTTTCTTTCATGAAGGCTGGAGGCACCTATTGTGGAATTTGAGGGAAAACAGGGATGCTTAGCATCATTAGAGATTTTAGCGGGGAGAGAGATGCCCCAGAAATCAAGTCCCTCATTTATTTCCCCTTATCGCAGATCTCAAATCTCTCAAGCCTCTAGTGCACTTGCTCTACTGCCTCCTGTGCAAGTGCCTTTAGGGTCTACTCAAAAGCAGAAATACTGACACCACGTCTTTACTTTAAATCGATGCACCCTATTGACACCACACTCTGAACTCAGAGTCCATGCTGCTGCCAAGTCTTTGGCTATCTTACTCCTAGCAGCCAAAATTTTTGTTAGCATTTGCTTGATTTGACAAGGCAGCTAAGACAATCCTGGGTTACAAGCTTTATCACAGTTACTCGTGCTTTTGTAGCTTTCACCCTGGCTATGATCTTTAGGTGGAAATATACAGGGAGTCCTCTGGCAAGTCTGCGGTAGCCCAAAATGTAGCTCTGCTTCTGTGCTCCCGAGAGCATCAATTCAAGAGCTGCCTTTGTCTTCTAAGTGCAGTTCAGGATAATGGCATTGATCCGCTACATTCTTTGTACTTGCAGAAACCAGTAAGTGTCTCTGCTTTTGGCAGAGATGAATATAAAACGAAGGTCCTTGCCATGAAGGGCTTAGTCTAAATCACAGATGATGGAAGATGAAGGATAGACCTGAGAAAGGAAGAAATGAAGCAGGACAATAGGCAGCAGCGCAGTCACACTTAGGCTCTCTCCATGGGAAGAAACCTATTTTAATTGCCATTTCAAAAGTTTTATTCATATTTAATGTGGACTGTGAAAGAAATGAAGGACAAGAATTGAATGGCGAGAAATCAAAATGACTAAAATGAATGAAAATGTTTTGAATTCAAACAAACAAAAAAAGGACCTGAGATTCTCAGATGTTTTCAAACAATTGCATAATGAATGAACAGTATTTTCCAAATTCTGCCCCACATTTCCAAATTTGTTAGCATGAGTTGAAGTGCTTTTTTAACATTGCAGGCTGGACAGAAGCAAATCAGTGGTTCCCCTGTGGAAGGACTTGGGGGAGGGGAGTTGGCAGTGAGCTCCACCATTTCAGGCCAGACGCAGAGAAAGCTGTGTCCTGCAAGCTGAAATATCAGATGCAGATCCCCAGCTGGTGGAAGTTGTCACAGCTCCCTTAAAGTTGATAAATCTATGACATTTTTAAACAGCGAGCTCAACGATTTGCAAAGAGCTCTGATCACAGGGGACTGACATGACCATCCATAAAAGAGGCAAATTGGATTCTAAATTGTATCTGATGAAGAATTTTGGGCAGAGTAAAGGTAAGAAAGTGTGTTACCGAGTCATTAGTAGAAACTCATTTGGAGTACAGCACAGAAACTTAGACACTTGTTCTCCAGAAAAACTAAATTACATGGCAACAGAGTCGTTAGAAGACTGACAGGTATCTTATGGGAACTCGGCTTGTTTGCCCTGGTGAAACAAAGCCTGAGAAAGAGTACAGGAGGGCGGTCTATAAATACACCAGTGGGTAAATATCACAGATAGGCATGCAGCTATTTAAGCTTCAGGACAATGCCAGCACAAGAGCAAATGGATATAAACAGGTCCTCAATAAATTTATGCCGGAAATCAGAAAAATATATTTGATTCTTCTGGCCATAAAAATTTTCAATGCTGATAAGAAAGAGCAGGGCAAATAACCCAGCTGTTTTCAGAGGGGTGTAGAATGTGCGGGTTAAAGTGATTCTGTGGTTTGACTGCAGTAGCAGGGACTGGACATGGCCCAGGCTCCGTTCCCCAGCAGACTTTGCATTACGCCTACCAGAATCAAAGTGGGCCAAGCATTCATCATGATGGATAAGGTTTAGTGAGAGAAGTCAAATAAGCAGAACCACAGTCAAAGCCATTCTCTCACTCTGAGTGAATGCTAATGACACTCGTTCATTGCCACTTGGAAAATACCCTTAGTAAACTAGGTTAATGGAAGAAAATCCTCTTCTCTGATATATAGGCTCCCAGGGTTGGAAGCTATACATAGTGACCCTTGGATGTATTTTGTAGAGCCCTTTTGTATTCAAATTTTTCAATACTGTAAAAGTTTGCTAGAGATCTATGCCTCTTTTGTTTTTAAACACACAGCGATTACCAGAGAGAAGTAGCATCCTGCTACTCCACTGCCTGTCCTCCACTTTACTCCCAAATCTCTGGCAGCAGACAGACAGTTTTGAAGACATTTTTGAAGTGTGGGAGGATTGAAGGGCACCACAGGGAATGAGAGAGAGGAAGAGAACATAGGTGATAGAAGCTCTTGGTCAATGTGTTGAGCAGGAGAATCAAAATATACAGCTCTTCCATCAGTGTATTTATGACAAGATTTCCACAATTTGCTCAGGTAAGGAGAACTGATTTTGATGGGGTTGGTTAGCTGATGAGGTTTGCAAGAGGATTCTTATTCACAGTTGTATGAGTGGTCAACATACTGGATACATTTGATGAAACTGTAAAATTGGATTAGTCCCCATTCACAGGGGAAATTGCTGTTTCCCTGTAGCACAGCAAATGTCACCATCTGCTGGGTCATCCTCACGCTTTTTTGGGTGTGGGGGTTGCACTCACTGTCATTGACAGCAGGGCATGCTCAGAGGAGGGTTTTGGGAACCTGCTCCCTTGGCACCTGGCCAGAGCCCCAGCCTGGCATGCAGCAGGGCTCGGCAGAACATATATGGCTCCATCAGGCTTTTGAGAGCTCTCTGGACTGCTTTTGCAAGAGACCACGTGAGCTGATGGTACTGTTATTTTTAGTCCCACAGTACTATTTGTTGACTATGTCTGCTTCCTATGCAGTAGGTACTGAAGGGCCAAGGCACTAGAAGCCTTCCAATGATGCATCAAGAAATGTTACAGTCAACAAATGTCACCATCTGCCTTACAGTTAGCATCTGCACTCTTCCAGCCTATATCTATATTATATATTATATTATATTATATTATATTATATTATATTATATTATATTATATTATATTATATTATATTATATTATATTGTATTGTATTGTATTACATTATATTACATTATATCATATCATATCATATCATATCATATCTCATATCATATCTCATATCATATCATATATCATATCATATCAATTTAGGTTACAGACTTTGTATCATCACCAGTTCACTTCAGATTTATTTGTGACACTCTCAACCAGTAGTAAGGTGGTCTTCTAGTGCTCCTTTTGAAAGAAACCAAATACTAAGCCCTGCTGAAAGCTTACCTAGCTTTTGGGAGCCTCACCTCCCTACACAGGGGTGCTGTCACCGGGTACCAAGAGGAGGGTGGACAGCCAGTTGTGGAAACTGCTCAGACAGAATATACAGAGATGGCAACAGCTGAAATCTTGTGCTTTGTCCCAGAATCTCTGGGCGCCTCTGGCTGCTTTCTTTTTTGCTGATTAAAACTACAGCCACCCAACAAATGTGGATTATGATTATTTGGCTCAGCTCTCTACAGCTCTCTACCATTTTCTCTTTAAGCTCCCAGTGTTTAAGGACACTAATCTTGTGTATTTTTCCTTGACTATTATAGTCCTGTTGGCATTGATTATAACTTTCAGTGCTCTTAATTTTGGCCAAATAAAACTAATATGTATGCTCTGATAAATTAGTAGTCACTTGACGAGCATCTTACCAAATGAAGTCTTCCAGAGGCCTTGAATCCTAAAAATCTACAATGTTATAAAAGCCAAGGTGCCCATACAGTTACACAGAGCTGATTAGAAAGGAGAAATAAGCATCACTGACATGCTGAATTTCCTAGAGTTCTCAAGCTCAGGTGACACCACTATTTAGCAGACAAACTCTCTGTAGGGTCTGCCCTCATAGGCCATATTCTCCCATGTCATATTCTCCTTGCAGTCTTTCCTATTTGAATTGGAATAGGCTACACAGGGAAGTGGTGGAGTCACCATCCCTGGAAGTGTTAAAAAAACTAGTTATGGCACTTCACAATATGGTTTAGTGGGCATGGTGGTATTCAATCCAAAGCTAGATTTGATGATCTTGGAGGTCTTTTCCAGCCTTAATGATTTCATGGTTCTCGGATTCTAGGTGTAATCCCACTGAAGTTATTACCCCATATAAAAATGCCCCTTATAAGGAGAGCATCAGGCTTTCATTACTTGATGGCCTTGTGTTAAATCTTACGTTTCCAATCAAGTAATGGGGTATTTCTGCTTTTAAACACAGGAACTGGACTATGAAGCATTGAAAGAACCCTGGGGTGAAGAGTGCCTGAAATTTTTGTCTCCTTTTTCTTTGTCCATGTTTTCTATGCTCCCAATGGATAGTTTCTATATTCATGTAAAGCCTATTTTGAAGACAGCTCTGGAGCCATTCAGCCAATTTTCAGAAGGCATGTTCCAGGTGCTTATTGGATATAGCTACAGAAAGGAACAACATTGCATACGTAAGAAAAAAAATTTTTTTTAATTAAACAAAGTTTTTCAGTGTTTACCTTGAATTTTCTAGGGCACATTCAAAGCACTGCAGATCTCTTTATTTTCAGATTGTTACATGTGATGTCTTGATGTGATGATATTTATAAACCTGTACTAGGTTAATCAGTAATCAATATAATGGATTGACTCTATACCTAGTTATCTTTCAACCTGAAGAGTGTTCAGTCCCATCTCTGTTAAGAATCTCTATCTGATCAGTGAAACAGACCATGATAAAAGCTGTGTAAAAAAGCTTCCTTCTTTACTAATTGGACTGGACTTGGAAACCAGAGGCTTTCCTGGGAGCATTGCCTATTTTCCTCATAATTATTTGCATATTCAGTTCAACAGCAAAACAAGTCTATAATTGTTCAGTTCAGAAATGAAAATCTCTTTATCATGTACGTCAGTCAGAAGAGAATGTGCAATCACTGCATCAGTGCCAAATGGTACTAAATCAGTACTACCTGCACTAATTTAGGATTAGGAAGTGTATTAAACAATAACTTAAGAAGCAAAGGATGTTAAGGGAAGGAAATTTGCTGGAGAGATTGTTTAATGTATCCTTGTTAGTACAAGGAAGAAGTTTTCTACTGCTCAACATGTAAATTACATTCACTGCCTAATTGCACCAATTGAGGCAATCTGAGGTAGTTTAACATTAAGAAATGTTTTGTAACCAATTTATATTTGATGTTTAACTCACAACAGTATCGACATAATCTTAAAATTTAATAATATGGGTGGGATCAGACCCTAATGTAAGTCTTCCGCTTTGATGTCTGACATAAGTAATGTACACAGAGATGCTCAAATGCTGCTTTGCTGTGCTACTGTGGCTTGAATGTCACAGCTTAATGCCACTGGGAAGAAATAGCACCACCAAAATAACTTGATCCACCTATTTAACCTTCCAAATATATACTAGGAAATGAGATAAAGCCTGAGAAAAATGTTGGTGTGGGGGTAAAAAAAAAAACGCCTGAAATAGAGTGTAGTTCTCACAATTCAAACCTGCGTTGTTTTCTCATAATTTTGTTCTACCCAAACTCACAAGACTGTCTGGACCAGTAATGATTAGTTTTACACCACTACATTACATCACAAACATTTGTGTCTACTGGTCAAGTCCTTCTTGAAAATAGGATTATTTAATTAACTAACACAGAAGTCAAAACACCAAAGTTCATTCTCAAGCAAATTTGCACAAAGTAAGTAAGGGTTTTACATGAGGAAGAGGTAACAAAAAATTCAAAGCCCACTTCTGGCTTTTTTTCTACCCTAAATTTCAGTATGAAACGAAGGAAAAATACTGTTCTAAACATGAAGTATAAAATCTCGTATTATTGTTTATTCAAAAGACATCACTGCAGCAGAAAAATTTCCTCTGTGGCAACTTCTGTGGATGAGAATACACCATTCTATAAAACTTTTAGCTGAATAATATTTTAAAAGTAATATTCTTGGGTGCAATTTCCCAGGCTGAGGAGTTGATCATATAAACCTGTATGGGATGAACAGAACACGTGGGAGACAAACTTCCACCAGCTCTACTCCACCTTTGATTTCAAGCTCAGACAACTCAACTGATATGGCACAGATGAGGCTGAGGCACCAGAAAGCAGGTCATTCACAAATGGGCTCCCCTGTGCCACTTTCAACATCTTGTTCTTGACAAGAAATCTGTTTACAAGTTAACTTCAAGCTTGGGTTGTTTTCTGAACCAGCCAGGAGAAAAATGCCATTGTCTACCGTCATGCCTGTACAACTGTACTATTTTTGCTCAAAAGAACACAAAAATAATCTTTTAAACAAAACTTTCAAAACTTTCATATATGAAATACTTCCAAGGAAAAGGCAAGCATTGCTGTTTCCTGCCATTCATAATGTTCTGAAACTGCAAATGAGACCATTCACTGGTGCTATTGCCTGAAAAGAGGAACTGGACTGTTTACCATCTCCAGTGAGGACACTCCCCTCTGAATCTGCACTGAACATCCTTCCAGGAAGGATGCTTCTTGGTTGCTACAGAAGGCTGATCAGACATCACCAAACACCATTGCACTACCCTGCAGTGTAGAAGAACTGCACAAGAACGAGAGAAACACTGATACAGGAAGACTGTACATTTCCCAAACTTCATAGCTCATTATGTTGAATACCAAGTTTCATTTTTGCCAAATTAAAAGGCAATGGAGAGAACTGTGACAGGACTTTTATAGGCATTTTCCTTCCTTACTCTCTCCTATGGGTTTTAATGCATAAAGAAACAATTCCTGTCCAGGGAAAATAGTTTTGAATTTCTCTGAATTTTGAATATTGTTATAAACAAAGGTTGCTCTTCATGCAGAAGTTGCAATAAATTTTTAATTAATAAATGCAATATTGTGTTTGGACCATAGCTAAAGATTTTGTATACATAAAAAAGAAGAGAAAGTAATAAAGTGATGAATTCTGCAACTACTTGATGTCTTTATCTATGCTCTTTCAGCTAGTATACAAATTGATTCAAAGAAAAGGTGTAAGCCTTTGAAAACTCCAACTGGAGACAATTACAAATCTAGTAGTTCAACACCATATATACTTACTTAAACATTACACAAAACCAGACTGTAATGTATTTGACTTAAACAATAGCAGCCACAAGGTGATCCCACAGTTTTTATTAAGTCCCTGATAAACACAGTGAGATCTTTGCCTAAACAACTGTAAGAACAGATATTCTGTAGTAGCAATGAAACATAATTAAATATTGAGTGACAAGGTTGGGATAGTCTTATTCACGTGGAGATGGGCTTTACTTCTCAAAGAGACACAGCAGGACTGTTTGAGGAGCAGATACTGTTCCATAAAATAAAGAGATCAAAATCTGAGCCCAAGACACTTTTATTTAAGACTAGTTTGTACCTTTTAATTTGCAAAGCACAAGACAGATAGTTTGCTTTATTTCAAAGTACATTTTAGGGATGTATTTATTAAACAGTACCGGTTATCTGAAATATACATATATATAATTCACAGCAAAATAACTTAATGAAATGAGAAAGAGAAACAATGACACATCATGCCTGCAGGACTACAAAGCTGGATATAATTTAGCTTCCTCTTCCAAAATGAAAATAAAAACTAAGCAAACAAACTTTGAAAGATTTCCACTTTTTGTAGTAAAATACTGTTCTTTTACTAGCTTTGTAAACACTAAAATCTCACATAAGCAAATTTAGCTTCCACAAAGGTATTTAATTGTTTCCTGCAAATTACAACTGTATATATATTTGATCACCATTCAAGCCAAGAGAAATCCTGTTTCAAGTTGAGACCTAAAAATAAGATGACTGTTATGAAATATTCACTTTTAGACCATGAACTTTGACACTCCTCTTTAGTCATAGGTCTAAGAATAAATTTTAAAAACCCAGTGTGCTACAACTGTGCTTCCTGTAACATATGTTCATGATTGAGTTATCTCACTTGCACAGGATGTGCTCAGATGAAATGGAAACTGCCCCTCCCTAACAGCCAGTTGAGCTCCCAAAATAAGAGTGTTTGCTGACCACAGCGCAATTAAGCCTCAGCTTTCTACTCAGGCAGGGAGGTATAAATACACTAACAGCAGGAATCCTGCAAATAATCTGAATATTCAGTTAATAATATTGAAACTTATTCTAGAAGTAAGTGAGATGTGCAGAGAACTTTTCCTTTAAAGGCTTTGGACAGTGCAAGCCTACAAATGGATCCATGTCCCACCTGGTCATTAGGTACCATTATCTGTTTAAAGACACAGGAAGCACGGGCACTGGTAGCAAGAGGAAGTGGAAAAGAGAGGCATTCAAATTGATGCTGAACTCTAAATACAAGCTATACACATGCGGACTAGGCAAAAATATCATTTTGAAGAAAACTCATATAAGCAGCTGAAAGCAAAAGGGAAAAAAAATAAAACTTTTAAATCCATAGAAAAACTTTATCTCAGCTACATCAACTCCCTTGTTGCCTTGAGCACTCAGAGAGTAGCCAGTTGGCCAAGAGAAGTGGTTTTTTCCTGTCTTGCGTCTAAGGTCATTATTCCCACTTGAGCGGCTACTCTGGAGGAACACTTCCTGTTCTGGGCAGCCCAGTGCTGGAGACTTGCTGGCAGTCTGAAGCTAGTCCAGCACAGGGCCGCAGAGATGGTCCAGGGGCTGAAGCACACCATCCAAAAGGAGAGGCTGGGAAAACTGGGCTTGCTCCACCTGGGAAACAGCTGGCTCTGTGTTATCTCATGTAGAGGAGACCAGACCAGATGCTTGTATGTACTCAAAACCCAACTAGAAAAAGTCTTTTATAAGCCTGGCTGGACTAGAGACCTCCAGGTGTTCCTTCTGACCTAAGTTATTCCATGATGCTGTTCCAGGATTATGTGAGGTGAAATGATCCAGGTTCGTCTTGAAGGGAGCACAGACATTTCATGGTGGGAAGCTGGGCATGGAAGGCAAGTACTATTGCACAACAAGAGCTGTCTTTTAGGGGCAGACTACTCAGACACTCCACCAGCCTGTTGCACAGACCATCTAGCTAATTCAAAGTTAAAGCTTTCTGAGGGGCAAGATACATAGCCCTGCTGCACAAAGCTGTTTTCATGGAAGGAATGGCAGCTGCATGAAAACGTCTGGTCTGACATCCTGAAAACAGAGGCAAATGTGAGGGATACACATTCTGGAGAGTTGAAAATGGAAACCAGTCTTTAAAAAATACCAAAATAAAACATTTAGGTTCCAATGACTTAGCAAAATTTTTTTGTTGTCCTGACCCTAGAAATCTTGTGTCTTTACCAGTGAATAAAATAATCTAGATAAAATATAAAAACAAGTTTTGATGTTTCACTATGAAGAAGTTACTCACTGTGAAGATTCTAACTCCAAGTACTTGAGGCAAAAATGAAAGAACAGTAAGAATAACAATAGATACATGTGCAAATGAAGCTACTTATAATAGCAAGGGGAAAGTGAGAATGGAAGGCAGGAACAACAGCACAGTACAGAAAATACATGACCTATGCAAAAAATGGAACATATCTTCACATACATAGAAGGGCTATTGCAAACCATACGGAAATAATGTGTTTTTCATGTCTGTGGTGCATGCAGTGAAGAAGAGCTGCAGCAAGGCAAATTCAGATTGGACATGGGGAAATGTCCTTACAGCTTTTCTGGACAGGTGCCATAACCTTAGCATTCTTAGCAACCTTTAAAAAAATACTAGACCAGTATCTGTCAGAAGGGATATATCTACACATGTTCCTGCCTGGAAACAGAAAGATGCACTAGATGAACTTTGATGTCCTTTCAAGCCCAACGATTTCATACAGAAACTTCTATATATCAAACAATAAGAAACCCACAAAAAATCCCCTAAATCTAAATTACAATCTAAAGTACTATCTGAACTAGAATTACAGCTATAAATTAAAGATCAGTAATCAATGGATTTTAGAGAAAAATAGCCAGTCTTTCTTTGTGATTGTACTTGCTTATGGGAATTCATGGTAATCACCTTGACATTAAAAAAAAACCCACATAAGAATAAGCTCAAGGCATTTTATTACTCAGTATTGAATAAGCAGATGAGACAGCATCCCCTTATCAAACAGAACCTCCATGACTCTGACTTGAGACGTGACCTGTGTTGTGGAGAATGTCAGGCTGAATAATCATCATTCTCACTTCTGGTCCTAAAACGCAGGCATAAAACAGGATTTCTCTTTGGTCACCAAAGACCAGAAAGACTGGAACATTTATAGCTATTGCATATGATTTTCCAGGACAAGAAGTTGCATTCACAAGAATGTCTCTGACCTACTCTTCAAGAATACGCAAGGAAAGAAAACAAAACAAAACAAATCCCAATTTTTTAACATATCCTTCATGATAAAGAAAACAGCAACTCAAAATGAACTTCTTAGTGTTAGCAAGAGACTGTAAGATTTCTTTAGCAAGATGATGTTAGGCAACCAGCATCTTCTTCCCTTTCTCCTCCTCTCAGCTATTTCAAGAGGTTACCTCATCCAGATATCTAATGAAATCACAAAAGCAGAAAAGCATAATATGCTGAGCTCCCTAATGTTTTTAGCAGTGTCTCTTAATAGTTACTCTCACAGTGCCTCCCCTTCCCAGTAAGATGAGCTCAATGAATGGGAATTAATTTCATCATGTGTTTCTGCCAGAAGCGGCTTCTCCTTCCTGTCACGTTCTGGCAGTGAAAGGCTCTCCCCAACTGCGGGGTTCAGACTGCTCAATACATACAAATTTTGTTCAGGCAGTATGATTTTTGTCCATGCTGATTTTACGCATATATGTGTGCAACAGTAGCTCAAAACAATACAGTCACTGAATGATTCTCTTAATTCTGTTGTGGTGTAATTCTCCTGTATTTTAGCAGTGGACAAAGGCATTTTTGCAAGCAGTTAAAAATAAGTGTATTTCAAGGCTAACCTGTAGTAAATAAATAGTAATTAAACAAAACCTATTTATATGAAGATCTTAAAAAATATCCAAACATAACTAACAATCAAATAAATCTGCTAATTTTGTAATTGTTAAAATAAGATAGATAAAAAGAATAATCTTTCTCAAGACTTACCGTCAGTGGTATATGAATAAATATTATTTTAAACTTCCAGATAAGAAACAAATCTGTTCCACATTGACTTTTCCCTAGCCTTTAGCTATATAGATATGGCAGTACTGTTTGCACACATAAAGTAGTGCAAGCAGAAAATAATCTGTGCCTTTATTTGCATTTGCACAATCAGGAACAATTTTTGAAAATACAAAAGCCATAGAGTCGTAGCAAACTCACTGAAAGAACATGTATGGATGATGCCTTCCTTAAGAATATCCTGTCTTATGTATAGCTTTGAATTACTTCTATTTCATTGGAAAGTAGCATGGTATATATGGTATTTATAAACTATCTTAGATGTCTTACCCAGCATCAGTGCTAGGCACCAAAATCAGTAACTGAGGAGAAGGCTCAAGTTCAAATCCCAAGACTGAGGAGTAAACCTCAAGAAGGATCATTCCCACTCTGACTCCAGTCACACGGCACACTATTTCCTACTCTCTTTCTTGGTGTTCTCTCCCTCCTTTGCACACACTTTACTTATCCTCTGTGGGTTTTTTCCTCTTTTTCTTTTGTCATTACTGGTAGTTACTGTTGAAACATAAGCTTTTTTGCCCGGAGGTATTTCACTGCACACGCACATAGAAATCAGTAGTTTGTACTGCCAAAACCATTTCTGTAACCGAAGTTCAGACAAGCTCAGGATTTTAAGGGATACAGAATGCTAAAAAGGCTCAAATGCCAGTGAATGCCTTGGCCACTTTCTAAAAATATTTAAAATTTCTTTTTAAAAAGAAAGTGGATATTTTGGTTGGCAGAAAAACTTGTTATTTGGTCTGCTTTTGAAAACTGTCCAGTAGGATTGGTAGAACTATCTTCTGATGGAAAAGTCTGACGCTGATCATGTACAAATTTGCTTTGAAATCTCCTTTTTAACAAAAAATACTAGAAGTTTTTAAAATTTTCCTTGAATTTTCAAATGAAAATACTTTGGCTTTCTTAACTTATAAGCTGGAACCCAAGACATTTTTGAATCAAAAATTTTACTTTTATGTAGTGGTCCATACCTTTTAGGAAAAAGATTTGCTCAGATGCATTGTCCAGTTTACCCCTGTCCTTGCAGCTATGTGATTTCTGTCAGGGATTGGTAACTACCATCACAGCAGTCCACAGGCCTGAACAGTTATTCAGACAATTTCCAAAGTGTAAAGGCTGTCTACCGACCAGAGAAAATAACCCCCAGCCACCTGTTCCAAATGTAAATGTTAGCTCACGGGTTACAGATTGGGAATCCGTGCTCCAGCATGGACGTGCTGAATCAGCACACCCCTCAGCTGCCCTGACCACATCCCCAGGTCTTGAGCACTTGCAGAGTCTTCATAGCAAGAGTGTGCCAAGTGGCTCCATGCCAGGCCAGCTCCTCTGCAGACATGCTGCACATCCCTGGAACCTGCATCCAGGAGGGCTGCTACTGGTTATGCCTGAATCTGCCCCAAGTTCTTCAGATAAGCAGCATAGCCAATGTAGGACAGAGGACTGGAGGACACATTTCTGTGTAATGAAGCAATGACCAGCCAGAGAAGTGGGAACAGAGACAGCAACTGCAGTTTAAAAAAAGAAAGGTCTTATGATTACTGCACGTGGGCTACACGCCCGGATAGGGATGCCTGACTTTGATTCATCATTGAGGCTTTAGGGTGTCAGCATAAAATGCTATATGATCAACACAGTCCAAACAGGCAGCATGTATGTTAAACAAATAGCTGAAAATAATAGCAAAAAATTTGACAGTGTTGATAGCTGTGTATTTAACAGCTGAGAAGCATCATGAATGACTTCACAAACTCCTGCTCAGATATAGTGACAGCATTCAGCTGTCTAGGTCACTGAAATGGACATTTAGCACCATCCTTCAAGAGAGTAACATGAACATGTTAATAAATATGATCCTAAAGTGTCACAGTCCCAAAAAATGCCCTAATCCTTTCCCTACACTTCAAGAGCTTCACATCTGATTTGAAATATTATAAAGACAAAAAAAATCTGCAAAGTGAAGATGCACAGGCACATGGTCAAGCTTGAATTATTTGAAGCAACATATAAATCAGGACTTTTAGGAAGCTTGCTCTTCCCAATCTTCACGCAAGCTTTCCAGTCATGTAATATGATGTAAAATAGCAAAGAACACGAAGTCCCCGCGTAGGGTAGTGACCCTTTTCAAGTGGCATAATAAATCCCATACAACATTATTACATCCACAGACCTGTTCAGAATTTTTTAATTTATGTAAGCCTGTATCTTGGTCCTCCAAACAAATCTGTAAAGTGCAGCATTTATCCTTTTCAGGACACAGTTCTTTTATAAAACTTACCAAGACAGATTTTCCTAGTTTGCAAAACACTATAGAAATAATATCAGCACCTCTATGAACTGTCAGAATGTCATCCATCTTTGACCTAGATATAAGACTTAGCAGAACATAGAAAACCCAGCTCTCTGTCAGCAGATTAAGAGTAATGAAAGGTATTTCTCTGGAGGAATGGGAGATGAGGAAATCCATAGTATTCACAAATCTTGCTTCAAATCTTCATTAGAATTGAAAAAAAGGCTTAAAAAAAATAATGAGATTGGCTTCAAAATCATGAGATCTGATATATGAATAAATTTGGGATAATTTATCTGCCATTGAAATTTTGAGCCTCTAGAGTGTGCTCCAGCCATATTTTCAGGCATTTCCTCAGAAACTGAAATGTGTAGATACTTTATTTCCAATGAAAGCTGAGATGCATTCCTAAAGGTAGTAATTCAGAATAGAGAAATGTGATTTTTTAAAAAATCTAAATATTTGAAAAATGTTTTTAAAATTCAGTAAGATTACATAATTAGTAATACAGTAGAATATAAGAAACATGATAGAGGAGGAAATAATTAAACTGACAGCAGAAAGCCTGGAAATGCATAAGCATTTCTGAAGAAAGGAAGAAAAGTTTCTTCTGGCGCCAAGGAACGTAAACCCTACAATTTAGGGGGTAACTTAGCAAGCCACTTGGGGTACCAGTTGAATTATCCTCTCAATAAGCATTAATACCAACTGCACCAAAGAGAGACTTTTCACACTATTGAACACTCTATGCCTTTACAAATTCTGAACAGATTCCTTAAACATAAAGAAGGTTGGCTTGCAAAAAGTTTCAGATTTTACAGCTTTACAACAATTCATTTTCAGCTCTTTTTATTTGCCCTCCAAGGCTCTTCTCACATTATTTTTAACATTTCAAAACACTCCAATATCTAAGGCTAAAAAGTTTACTTTTATTTAAAAGAAAACAGGTTTTTAAACAATAATACAATCACAAAACAGCCCACATTAGAAGTGAACTCAAAATATTGCCTGGCCCAACGTTTCATAACGAAAGGGAGCCTCGATGAGATTATTTAGCACCCTGTCCAATGGCATCTTGAAAATCTCCAGTGGTGGGGGTTCCAACACAGGGGAAGTTGTTCCCATGAATGACTGTTATCACTGTAAAAAATTTCTTTCTTCTACAGAGATGAAACCTCTCCTGGTGCAAGTTTTACTGGAATACTGCGATGACCTGCTCCCCAAGCCTTCTTTTCTCCAGGGAGAAAAGACCTGACTCCTTCAGTCTTTCCTTGCTGTGCAGGTTTTCCAGCCCTTTGATCACCTTTGTGGTCCTCCTTTGGACCCTTTCCAGTCCATCTGCCTCTTTCTGGAATTGTGGGAACGAGTACTGAACACAGCACTCGAGGTGCGGCCAGACAAGCGCTAAGAGGAGTGGAATGATCACATCTCTGTCTCTGCCAGTCACAGCCCTGCGAATGCAGCCCGGGATCCGATATGCCTTGGCTGCTGCAGCGGCACACTGCTGACTCCTGTTCAGCTTGTGTCCACCAGCAGCCCCAGGGGTCTCTCAGCAAGGCTGCTCCCCAGCCACACTTCATTAAACTTCATACCGTTCTTGCTTGGCCACTCTTCCAGCCCGGCCAGGTGCCTGTGTGAGATGGCTCTCCCTTCTGACATGGCCATCTCAACCACCCAGTTTGGTGTCATCAGCAAATTTGGTGAGGCTGCTTTCAACCCCATCATCTGCATTGTTTATGAAGACGTTGAATAGCATGGGGCCCTCTATTCATCCCTGGGGAATTCTACTTGTGACACGCTTTCAGACTGAGTACAAACTACTGATCACTACCCTCTGAGTGCCACCTCTTAGCCGATTTCATATCCAGACCACCCACGCAGTCACTTGCCACTTTGTGCAGGAGAAGGCTGAAGGAAAACATGTTGAATGTTTTTTGAACGACAAAAGGCTGAAGTCTTAAGGAAAATGCCAAATGTTGCACTGGAATTATGAAGGCTAGCAACCCCGTATCCTCTAACTCAAGCACTTGCTTGAGACCAAACTGACATGAGATGGCAGTGCCTCTGGGCTCTATCAAGTCCATGCTAAGTCCCAACTGTTCTGTTCACTAATAAGAAAGCAAAATTCTGTATTATGCATTAGATGTAGAATACAAATCAACCATGCCAATAATCTCATTTTCCCAGCAGTTCTGCAATAAGGATGTGGAATTAACCATGGTAACAGGCGTAAGTACATTCAATTAATATTTGTTCACTGACACGACACATTTGCTCACTGAATGTCTGCATGATAATTTGATAAGCTAGAAGCTTCTAAGTGGGGAAAAAAGGCAGGGCCCTGCTCCTATGTATTCAGACTCAGATGGCCAGTTTATTTTCTATGCAGAAGTAACGTAACTTTGAATCTAATATGGTCATTTTTCCTCCTGTCTCCAAGTTGAAGATATAGCACTTAAGATTCTCCTCAAGCTTCCCAAGTCACACATTGGCCAAGCTTCAACAAGAGCAATGAATTCTTTTACCCTCAACTTGTCCTATAGCCCAGTGGCTAAAGCACTGCTATGGGCAGAAGATGGACATCAGAGTTCTCTGCAGCTTGTGATGTGTGTGCTGTAACTGCTAAAAATCAATAGTCCTTCTATTGACCTGCCAATAGTATGAATAGCTATCAGATTAATTTTTCTGTAACTTAAACCTATGAATTTCTCTATTAGTGATGGTAGTATTTATGTTACATTGGTAAATGAGGATGAAAAGCTCTTCCTTTCTGGCATAACAAGAAAGAATAAAAATTTAACACACCTGAAAAACTGTACAGATTCAGATCTGGTAGCAGGTAATTGTTGAATTGTGAAATGTGGCTCCATAATAATCTGATTTGTGACTCAGCCCTCACCCAGGTAACACACACGTAGATTTATTCTGGAGATTTACTTAAGCACTCACTCTGGTATTCATGTGTACACACTTCACTCTGCAAAGCCACGCTTCCAAGCAGGCTGGAACACAGCCAGATTTCCTCACACAGTAGGGAGAGACAGAGGGAGAAAAGCTACTGTCCAGAGTCTGACAAACAGTTCCAGATGCATAAAGCAGTTCAAAAGCACACAGGTGCAGCACACGGGCCAGGAGAGAATAACGAACAAAGGATGGTGAAAATATCTTGGCAGAGACACAGTCAGGAAACAAACCCACGTGACAGTAGGACTTCAGGGTGCGTGGCAAATCGCTAACAGACTCTTATACAGAAAAGAAATTAACAGGAACTGGCACTGGCTTCCATTTTCCCATTCATACCCTGTCCAGGGCTCCATTAGAATAGCAAACACAATGCCTCAGCTATAAACCAGTACACAATAGCCCCATGCCAGCTTGCAGATTGCAGAGAGCCTTTAGCTTCTGCAGTTTCTTGATTAGGTCCCTGATTGGGCCTTTTTCACAGTGCTAACACAAAGACGTACTTTTCTACCCAGCGAGTTAGGCTCTGTCCTCCCCTTTCTTACACCTGCCGTTTGTGCTTTAAATATTAGAAAGACAAGGAGGTTGAAAATACTTCTGAAGCAAGCACTGTAATTCAACACCATTGTGAATTTCATTATTTAAATAAAATGCTATTACTAAGCAAATCTCATGTTGCTCATGAGATTGTGCATCAGCTAGTAATCACAGTAATTTTTAGCTGAGCTAAAAGAATAGAAAACAGGCTGGTAAATACAAGAAAGCTGGTACCGAGTTCATGGGACACTTCAGTCCAGTACAACGTACAAAGAACTGAAAAAACCTCTATGCTTTTATAAACCAGATAATGACGAGCGCTACTGAATGCACACTGCTAGTGAGCTCGCTCAGGGATTGACCTTATAATCACCAGCTATAGAAACGTGTATGTTGTCAAATAACACATCCATAGAGAATCAAGTTTAAAAAAAACCCCAAAGCATATGATTTTGGCCACTCTAAAAATGAAAGAATTTAAAACATCATGAATTATAACGAAAAGGTGTAAGGGGGAATCAGTGTGAAAGCAGGATGCAATTGAACACAAAAAGTATGGGTGAATGACAATGAGGTAGATTACTTGTTATCCCTCAGTCACCAAAACAGCCTTGATAGTGAGTGAAAATCATTATTACCTGATAGCTGTGTATTATGACTTTTAAGTGAACCATCCCAACACTCTCTAGACAAGCCTCCACGAGAATGGGCACACACTACCAAATTCTTGTTGCATTTGGTCTCATTTCTGCATGAACTCCCTAAAGACGAACTTTCCCCTTTTGCCACAACAAAGGCAATCTTCAGAAGCCTGGATGCACTGATGGTGAGGAGTGCAGACTGCCTGTTGCCTCTTTTGTTCTGGTTCATGCTCCAAGGCATGCAAGCACCTGTAACATTCTTCTCAGGGCACAGCAAACAAGAAGCCAGCTCCTTCAGTTTCTCATCTCAACTTCTCACAGTTCTTTAATACCTGCCTCTGTTTTCCTTCAAAGCTAAAGTCAATTCTTCCTGTACAATCATGCAAGAAACATACAAATTCTGCAGCTAAGTTGCTTTGACTCGGGTAAATCTCCATTGACTTCTCAATTTTATCCAGTAAATTTTTTATGTTCGTCATGGTTTGCTATGCCTTCATCTAGCATGCCAGGCAACTGATTTAAACCTGCTCAATATTTAATTTTAGATGGGTAAGGATTCAACACATACAAGTAAAGACAAATTATACATAAAGTACAGTCTGTATACTAGCATTTCTAGTTGCAGGAAAATGTAAGGCAAAAGCCTTGACCCAATTATGAATATCTATATTTGTTGCAATACACATCTCCTGACCCAGCTACAGTAGCACAGGTCACTGCCTTTCCCCTAAAAAACTAAGAACCAGTCAGGTTCCTAAGCATGACTATAAGAAGCCACACAAAGTTCTCACTGATCCATGTGATAACCTGTATTTTGCAAGATGGTTTTTTGACATCAAAGACATCCCTGATTCTCAAAATTGTTAGCAAACATGACAAAGCCATAAGAAAACAAGTTAGACTTTCTATTAAAACACACGTGAAATTCTGTTCTAAGGCTACCTAAGTTTATTTGAGCAACTGTGCTACAGATTTTTCCAACTTCTGAACTAATTCTGTGAAACTCAGCTGAACCAGAAGCACTGTGTTTTGGTCTCTTACTATGTATCTCCAATAGAAAGAAGCCAGAAATGGAGCAACTCTTCTAATAGGCTGATTACTTCATGATCTCCCTCTCCCAAACCCTCCCGTAACAATCAGCTGCTCTAAACACCGGAGCAGCCATATGTTGGCGCAGAATGTTCTTTTGTTAAAAAGCTCTCCTTTTCTCTAGACTGGCTGCGGGCACAGAAGTTCAGACTAAAAAAGCTCGTTCAACATTTGTGTGGAGACATAAACTCTTCAACATATTCCACATTCATAGAAGGGCTTTTGGCTCTCCACACTTCTGACCATCTGTTGGAGGGCAGGATGCCCACTGATGTTAGCCAAAATCTGTGCCAGTTGCCACAAGAAAGGGATATATAGTCCTTCAAGTGACATCTGTTTCACCAGAAGCCCTTTTCTTCCTGAACAATGTTGCTCTTTAATCTCAGGCACACTTGTTAAGAACAGTGTTAAAAAGACAAATTAATGAAAAACCCTGGAAAGCACTGAAGGGGAAAGGAAACATAACGATGGTCAGCATAAGAGTACATTTCACAGATCTATGGAGAATTCTTTTAGTATTAAGATGATGGGAATGTTGGAAGAAAATTGTAGGTGCTCTGGCTATATGGACAATCTCATGGCAGATGAAGTCACCAAGTGATAAGAGCAACCACAAAGGACTCACTGTAATTTACCCCAAGACAACAGCTGTACTCTTAAAGAGAACACTGGATGAAAAGGCACAACTGAATGTTTAATAAGATAACGCCTTTTCACATGTATGAAAGACAGAAAAAAGAACAAGCCATTGTGTACCCTTAACCAAATCCTTTTGATTCAGGGAGACACATGGAAATTTGTGTGTGAGAGGAGGAACGCTAAATGATGCAGGTTGTCTGTCTTCTGCTTGTAGACTTATCGGCACATCTAGAAGTTGACTCCATAATGCAGAGCAAACACTATTCAGTCTATTAACATTCATTAGATTTCTGCAAGAGAACACAAAGTCTCTGGCAGTTACATCCCAAACAGACTTGAGAAGTATTACCAACAAACAGAGCAGAGAAATAGTGAAGAAGAAAAGAGGAAGAGATCATCAAGGAATCATTAGTACTTACAGAAACAGAGAGATGAGTATGATACACTGTTCCTGGAATGGTCAATGAAAGGAGAGGGTATAATCCAACAAGATACAAAACTCATCTCAGACACCTATTGACTGCATTCACTGAATCTTTTGTGCATTAAGCACATACATCACATGTAGAAACCTACACTGTAAACATCTAAACTGAGTCTGGAGCTGACTCCTGCTCTGGGAGTTCTCCTTCAAGATTACTGATGACATGTCCTGGATGTGTGATTCATCTGAATATGTAGCCGGGTGAAGGCTAAGGCATGTGCTCATGCCAAAGAGCCTGGAAATGTTCCTGAGCTTCTCAACACAGAATAATGATATAACCTTTTTTCCATCCAACAACTTGAGTCCATTGAGGACATTGATAAAACTTGTCTCTCCCAATTCCCCCAGGATTTCTGTTCTGTTGCAACTGTGTCTCAGCTGGAAAACTGCTGCTGAAGTACTACTGCTTGCAGAACAGTTTAAGTTTTAAGTTAGTTTAGTTGTAAGGTAAGCCAAAAATTATTTGGGCTTACCTTAAAATGCTTGGCTGCAAATTAAAGAAATTCAGCAGCTGCTACATTGAACAGCTGAACCATCTTTTCACTGAGGGTGGAAAACTCCATGTCATGGGATGGAAAGGACAGCTGGGAGCAGGAAGTGTCACAGCCATCACTAGGTGAGCCTCACCACTTGTGATTCAGCACCCTCACTGCTCCTATTCTTAACATACTGCTCTTACAAATATGTAATTCTGAACAATGCGCTTTCCCATTTACATTCCCAGCAGTATGTCATCTGTATAATAGTAACTGTGGAGTCTAGGTAACACTAGAACACATATATTGTGCAAGAATTACATCAGTATTAGAAAAAAAAATCATAAAGCCTCATGCAAACTCTTGACAGTTAGGGGTTTTTTCCCATAAGACACAGGGGAAAACTGAGTTACTTTCAGTTAAACTGCCTGGCAGTAAAACCATGGAAAACCTGAATAAAATTGAGCTAATTCTTCTTAGAACTAGCTAAATATGTCTCAAATCTAGATTGGACTGGATTAAACTCAAATAATGGAACTTATTACATAAGACTTACCCTGGCAGAGCTCTTTAGCATTTGGTCAGAATAGTCCAAAAGGCTGGCTAGAGGTGAGAAACATAAAGTCAGGCTGAAAAAAATCATTAGCATTTTCCTTCCTGATTCTCATTTTCAGGAGACATCCTATCTGTTTGAGACTGCGGCATTGTGCCCATTCCCAAACTGTCTGCTAGCTACATCTGCCTTTAGAAGCTCTGCTCCTAAATTCACTATAGACCTGATCAGCAACCATCCTTACAATTCCCCAGTGAATTTACGGACTCGTATTCCTGTTTTAGTTAGGCTTTTTCCCAAAACCAAAAAGTTTAAATATACTTTCTTTTCATCCCAAGCACTATACATTTTGGAAAGTATGCAGACTCCTAGATAAGGTTCCAAATACATATGGTATATGGTACATGGTACATGCATAACTTCTGAGGTCACACACATCAACACATATACTCTAGAATATTTAAAAACCTAAACAGTGGCAAGCATCCTCTTTGTTTTTTTCTTTTAGTCAAAACTGAAGGTAGAACAGACATTGACAGTGAATCATAAAGGTCTTGGTCTTTGGTCAAGGCTAAAACAGACTGGCCCGGCAGTGACTTTCAACACTGTGGTCCTGCTGCTGTCTTTACCGTTTCTCTTGTTCTACAAGGGGTGAACTTGATTCCTCAGCCTAGTACCATCAAAAACCTTATACACTCGTTCTACAAAGTGATTTAGATGGAGCACTACAACATCTAACCTTGGATGTTTTTATACCCAAATAGGTGCCTTGGCTTCTATATAAGTGAGCTTTGAATGGAGGGCAAATCCAAGTCAGAGTGAGCAGTTTAAAATAGCAGATTTCTTCCTTGCCTTCCCCTGAGAATGGTAATGGATCCAGTATGCTGAATTTGGACTGCCTCAACGAGCATGGCGTAATGCTGGGACAAAGGGCATCATGGATGTCTTATGATATACATACCTCAAACTGATGGGCCTTAACCTGCGCTCCAGTGAGCTGAGTGCTAGTAATTAGTCACCTACATTGCTCCCTTCAACAGGCAGCTGAAATACTTTTAGAAGAGGCAAAAACACGCCAGTGCTTCCTGTCCTTTGGAAAATAGACATCATCTGGTGAGAGAGCAGGAATCCACAAGTTCAAGTTCACACATTCAAAAAAAAATCAGAAACATGATTTTTAAGAGTCAAAAATACTCCTTCTTGATTCTGACATACAGGTGAACAAATAATATTTTAGGTTGTGATTTATGCAATTTGAACACAAATCATACATTGTATTAAGCTAAGAAAATAAATTAATAAATGTGTGAAATGTGTTTAAAAAATCATGTAATGATACACATATAGAAAGCAAAGAACTATTGTTCTGTATAAGTATGTATCCCAACAGCCTGGAATTCTTTCAATACTAATTTGCTTATAGCACCAAATTTTGGGTTTATTTGAGCCAAATGGCTCTTATCCACACACAGGGCTTTATTTTCCTACCATTTCACTGAGGAAAAAAACCCAAAGCATTTCCCAAAAGTTTTATAGCTTGTACTTTTGGGGTTTTGTTTGTTTTTTCTTCCCAGTGGTAATATGTCTTTTGATATTAATATATTACAGCTTTAGTATCAAAGATTTTTTCATGGGTGATGTATTAGAGAAAATTGTAAGCTTTTATTTATGCATTTCTATTTCCCTGTCCTTTGTAGTAGCTCAGCACTTTACATAAATTATACTTAGCCTCACAAACCTCGTGGAACGATGGAGTCCCAGCAGTTCTCCCAGACTATTTTCCCAATGAATATGGACCTAGGTGCAGATCCGCAGAAGGTTTTAAGAAAGTAACTGCTATTTAAAGTGGGTTTCAGCTGCTACCAATGGGAGCAAGAAGTCTTTGTAGGTCTGGACCAGTATGTCTTATCTGGGACAACGTAAGAAACGTCAAGTAGTGGATGAACCAACCCCGTTCTACCATAATGCAGGCTGGTATCCAAACTGCTTGGATATTCCTCAGCTTCTCAACTGCTTGAAGGTCAAGGTGGATTTGCAAGTTTGGTCATCCATTTCATTACCGTGATTAGCAGACAATTATTCCCCAAGCAGGGAGAAAATTAAGTGCATTTCAAAAAAGATAATACATTTTAGACATGGTACTATCCATCATTTCAAAACCTGGCATGCCTAAAGATCTTCAGCATTAACTTTTATGCCAACGTGTGATATCAGACAGTCTCTCATGTACTGTCTGATTGCTTAAAATAACATATTGCCATTTCTTTGGGGTTACACCACTACTTTATGGTGATATAAATAATGGCTGTGGTTTAAGCTTTCTTGTAAGATGCTCCATAAAACTTGCTAGGTCTAATTTCAGAAACTTCTTCAGAGTGGCAACACCATGACTAAACAAGACACATCTTTTCTCCCTGAAATGTCTGTATCTGTCAGAAAGATTGGTCAATAAAAGGAATACCTGCATGTTAGGATATTATGATACAAGAATGTTGCCACTACAGCCGGCTAGACAGCATCTGATAGAATAAAACCTATTACACGGAGAGACTTCCAGGCTGCCATGCTGGTTTGCTCTGCCTAAAGCTTTTGCTTTCAGGCCAGCATTTACTCTTGGTACTTCCTGCTGAGAACTGCATTATTTCAGAAAATATTCTGATACACACAGCAGACTGAGGAAAATGTACTGAAGTTGCACATAAGGCAAGGTCTTCGCATCACTTTCCACAAAGCTGCACTTGGTCTATAACCATTTCTTCAGTCCAGCCAAATAGTTATCACTGGCACAGGTTTATACAGTAAAATCACCAATCTAATTAACAAAGCTAACAGTTTAAAGCTATTCTATTATTTTGGTGAGTTCAATGAAAATTAACCTGATTCCAATCAGACCAGAACCTGGACTTAGATATTGCAGAAGAGATGACACTGGTGAAAGACAGGCTGGTGTCTGCAAGAAGCAAGGGTGTGCAATAGGGTTTTAGAAGCATTTAGCTGTTTTAAATGTCTAGCATCTACTGGATGTGGTAAAAATATGCTATACTTCTCAAGATTAAATCTGAAGTCTTATAAAAAAGGAACAACTATTCACTTGTTATAATACAATACCAAAATAAACAACAAAAAGAGACAACACTCATCTGGAGCTGAATTTACTGGAAATATCACTGATTAACTTTCACCAGGCTCTCACACTATATATTCAGTACATGTATATAATATCTGTAAACTTTTCAGAGCACAAATAAAGCTTGTGTTCCTCTACAGATGTTTGAAATGTCTCTCTGTGCCAGAAGTATTTTATTTTTAGCAAATCAGGAGTTTAGTATTGAAGCAAAAGATTTCAATCAAGTAAATCAGACATTCATTCAATATGTCAAGGTGGAAAGAAATGCAGGGAGACTATTAGTTCCTTTTTTGGATGAGTTTCCAGATTGTGGCATTACAACATTCTCTTACAGATTCTGCCATTTAATTATTTCATAAGACAGTTTAAAAATGCTTTCCTTACTGTTTTGAATAACACAGTTTCTGATTGCCAACTCAGCGTAATCCTAGTTAATAGAAATGAAAAAATCTGGACAAAGGTAAACTTAAGGCTGATCTGCTAATAGTTTCCATAAACAGGGGATGGCAGTGATTTATTCCTAGGGAAACTCTTACTTGACTTCTTGTTTATTAATATGGAAGTGCTGACCTAGGTAAGAAACGTATCTATGACTACAAATTCACTTAGCAACAAGAAATTTCTGGAAGCTGAATCCAGGTAATTCTAATCAACTCTAATCAGTCCTGTTAAATGAGTATGTGCTGATATATTTCAACAGTTTTCGTAGAGTTTAGCAATTAGAGGGAATGCAATACTTTAAAAAGGTACTCTCTTCCAAGCAGTCCATTCTCACATTTGATCCCTTTTAACTTCTTTACATTCCACATTTCTTAGAATGCATGTTTATTCTCCTCTGAATATGCTACAATTGCCAAATTTCTGGACTTTTATATGACTTTTCATAAAAAAGCTCCCCAACTACATCTGTCTGGGATCTACGAATCTGTGATTTCAGTTTCACCAAATACAGGTTTTTGTGGAAACATATAAAAAATAAGTTTTTGCCTCCGGTACCACTCAAATATATAGAGACAGAGGTCAAGCTGTGGTTCTGGGTAACTGTGGTGGTTGTCTTCAGAGATGCACAGACTCACTTTTTGAAAGGAGTCTTTCTGCATCCTAACAGCTACAAAAATAAAGCAGGTTGACTGTTATTATTTTAATTTTTATTCTAGTCCATTATCTTCCAGAATCCTGTACATTGAAAGACTTACTTTCCTATATAGCCACAGATTATTTGTGTGAAAAATAATCCCATATATATGTTGCCTCTCTTACTCCAGCACTCAGAATAATCATAACTGTCATACCAGCAACACTTTTGGAGGGAAGATATTTTAACTCATTTGCTTTTAACCTATTTCCTAGGCAAGAATCCCCTCCCATTTCTTTCATTCCAGAGATTATGTCTCCTTTACTAGATGCAAGACAGAGAGCAGTAATTGAAATAGAAAGTAAAGATCTATGATTACGCATGAAAGTTATTGTTGCTTACAGCAGAGCAAACACAATCTTACTGATAGATTATGTGCAAATCCTACATGGTATGATACCTTTGATTTCCCTACTTATGTTCTCTACAACTGTGGTGCTTCATTTAATTAAGTCATTTTCTCAAACAGTAAGATGTCATTTTACAGTTTGATCTTAGAGTGACACTGGAAATAATTTTTCCATCTCAAGAAAAATATAATCTTTTAAGTCTTCAATTCAGGAGAAGAAGTAAAGATATCAATAGGAGATTTAAAAAACAAGAAGAAACTTAAGCATCTTATTGAACAAATTACAAACATTTCAATTTTAGTATAGAGTTTTGAACTATTTTTAAAGTTTTTTTAAATCAGATTTTCATCAAAAAATGTTATACTTAACAAAGTATATTCTGAAGGAGCTCACACATATTTTCAGTTAAAAAATAACTGGTATTCTCTGACTGAAAATTTTATCAGGTCTAATTTTAATCCAATGTCTCAAATACTTTCCCAGTATATATTTTTAACAATGTCTTTCAAATCAAGATGCAGTAAAAACTATTACTAATCCTGTCTCTCCTTTTCTCAAAGTCTGCCTTCCATTTCAGCAGGAGCATTAGTCTCACTTCAAACCCCAACTCAAGATCTGCATTTTCCTAGAACAATCTTTTTTTCAACTCTGAGGAATACAATAAACCTCAAATGGCACATTCTAAAGTAAGACTTCGCTTATCTGTTAGTTGCAGTATGTGCACAAATACCAGAAACTATAGATTCCATATATTTTTGCCTTCCAATCAATATCAAAAAGCAATCAAATCAAATCTGTAATGTTTTTCTATATTTTCAGCAAGTTATGATCCTTGGCCTGGATATTACATTTAGTTACTAACAACTGCAGTAGGCAGATGGCTACCCAAGCTGAATCATACATAACCTTATTCAAAGTTATTAGGGAAATTTAACTTTAAACATTATGACTGAAGCTTGTGTTTATATGGTTTAACTAAGGTTATTTGGTGGGGATTTTTAAAAATATATTTAAATAAATTGATACAAGCATCAGTGAGCTAATCTACATAAAATAAATTTGCTCATCTACCCAGGATTGTGTGGGTTTATCAAACTCTAAAACTGGTAAGTGACATTGTGTATCAGAAAAGAGGTGAGGAAATCTGACGATTTAGGTGATCTGATGTATCATCTAAATGTTGGCCTCCTAAGACAAGTTTGAAGTCCAGGAGCAAAGGATGGGGATGCCTTGTGCCTGGAATGCACAGAGTTCCCAGGAAGCACATTTCAATGAAGATTACATATACATACATACATATATATATATATATATAAATAAAACTTAGCATCACAAACAATTCCACTGAGAGTCGTATTTCAGAGGATATGCTGTTGATTGTAGTTTAAAGCAAAATTTAGAGTGCAGATTAAAGTCTGAACAGAAGTGAGGGGTCTAGCAAATATTGGGATGGACTGACTAGCAGTGAAATGCAGACTGAACACATCTAGTTTACTCCTGTATGAAGAGATGTGTTATTTTAATTCTGAAGATTTGGTAGAACTGGAACCTGATAGAAAAAAAATTACCTGAGTAAAAACTCACTTGTAAGGTCAAGTGTTACTTAGAAGGTTGCATTTCTAAACAACAGAAGAAAAATCATCACAGAGGTGTAGAGGTGCAGACACGTTTTACTTCAGCTTTTCAAGGCAATCTTACAGCAATATTTTATTTGCAAAGAAGACAACCACAAGATGGCTCCTTTCATATGATGCAACCTGAAATAGAAACCTTTTCTGGTAACACAGGCTGTTTAGTCTTTTTCAATTCCTTTCCTGAACAACTGAAACACCAGACACCAATCTCCGATGAAAATGTGGTGCCACAATTGCTTTGTTAAATCACAGTTTGGGGAGGAGCATACTCTTTTGGAGAAGTAAAAACTAAAACCCTCAAATACAAGCATCTATCTCACTGAACAGGGTGCAGGTTTCAAGAACACTTGCTAGGCTCAGACATAGATGTTTCACACTCTTCACCTTCCTCTGGAGTTTTGTTTCCTCTCTATGTAAGTGGAAATGGCATTTTCACCTTTATTAAATACTTTCCCATGTGAAGGTTTCTAGCTTATTACATGATTAATCCATCCAGTTTTTCAGATAGGAGTTACTTACTGAATCTAAGTATTCAGCAATCAGATTTATACTCACCCTAAATGGTAACTCTTTCTTTCCTTTATTTTATTTTTACAATCAGGACATAATTTGAAGATGAGGACATTGAAGAACCTTCTTGTTACTGTTGTTCAGGCTCAATATAAATGGAAAATGGAAATGGCTTGGTACTGATTTCTTACAGTACTGTTTTTCACCACAATACTGGTATTTTGCCACTCAAGAAATGTTAATTTTCAGTTAAAACTGTTAAGGAATGTGGGAAAAAGAAAGGTAGTTTCTCAAAAAGCCAACAACTGTAATTAACTCCCTTATCTTTTAGGGACTAGACCTCTCAGCTGAGCACGGCCCAGATGATTCACATGTATGAAGAAGAGTTGTGCAGAGGCAGACTTGACAAAGCCTTGTCATGAAAAAGGTCCCTCTTCCCAGGCTCATAAAACATGGCAGCTTTACAACTATAGCACAACAAATCTGTTTTTATTTATTACCCATGAAATAGCATCGTTTCCTAAGCAGCAAAGTTTTTAAAAAGGGCTTCTTTACGCATGAGTAAATATTTTCCCAATGAACCCTTGGTTTGTCTTGCAACCCAACCCTAGTTTATTTAACAGTGAGATTGCTTTCTCCAGGGAAGGCAGTCAGAAATGGGGGATGGGAAAGGGAGAAGTTGGCTCTGTCTACAGGGCACAGCTGCTCTTTGCTACTAGCCTCCAACAGAGTAATACATCAGTAATTATTTGAAAGTCAGACAGATTCCCTGCTTTTCTTGCCAGACAAAACTCTGAGAACTGAGGACTGGAAAGGAGGATAAAGGACTTTCAGTTTACTGTTTTTCCACTCATTACTTTTTTTTTCCATGTTAGCAGCTACTGCTGCTATTAATTTTCTGATCTTTGTACCTCCAGAGGCCTCACATATTATACACACTCAGTTTTAGCACTTGAGGACCAATGTTTCTAAGTCTATGAAATTAATTTTTAAAAAATGTTTCCGCTGTTTTACTCAATATTTTCCATCTGAAAAAAAAAAAGGTGTTTATTTCTGATTTTGTTTAAGGAGTGATTTAAATAGAACACTTGGTCTTTGCTGAAGAAAAATGAAGACAGCCAAAAATCTAGATAAGAACAACATACTTCAAGTGGTGTACCACTCAGCTGTGGTTTAATTTAACCAAAATTAGGAAGCAAACCTAATCTTTGAACTACTCCCTGAAAATTATGAGTCAGTCTCTATTTACACTAGAAAAATGATGGAAAGTTCCCACCACTGCTAAAAAAAAATCACGGCATCTAAGGAAATGTCACATTTTTTTCACAGTTCACTGAGAGTTTTGAAAAAGAAGAAAAAGAAAAAGAAAAAGAAAAAGAAAAAGAAAAAGAAAAAGAAAAAGAAAAAGAAAAAGAAAAAGAAAAAGAAAAAGAAAAAGAAAAAGAAAAAGAAAAAGAAAAAGAAAAAGAAAGGAAAAAGGAAGATGAATAACATCTGAATAAGTTTGTCCTTTTGGAAAATCACCCTGGAAGATAGGAAAACAAAATGAAACACAAGTAGCTACTACAATGACCCACAGACCCAGAACTAGATTCAGGTATAATGTAGGATGTAAACAGCTACTCTGTGACAACCTCCTCCAAAGACAAGAGGTTTTATGGGATTCAGGATCAGACAAAATTTGAGGAACTCCTTATGTGACTGGGCACATCAATTCAAATAACATTTATGGAGAAGTGTTAGCCTAAGGAGCCTTCAGACTCTCAAGATATCTTGTCAGCTCTGTGCAGGCATGACAGAGAACTTGTGTAAACTGATCCTGTTCTGCAGCAGCAGCTGACAACAGGGACAAATACTCTTGGGCATCTCAAATGGCACTAGAAATGTATGCATGGGCAACTAAATAAAGCCCTAAGTGTTAACCAGTGTAAGCTTGCTACAGCAAGAATAGAAGAATATGAATGAATTCTATTTGATTAAATCCTACAGTATTTTACAACTAAATCCCAACAAAACCCTGAATTTGTTCAGTATAAGTTATTACAAAATGCTCCATATTCAACCTGTCTGAAAAGAAAAATGGGCAAATATAATTTATTTGTATCAGAGTGGCACAGAGAAAACAAGTACATTGCAGCTAAGTAACCCAGCAAGTCCTTTTTCACAAACCACGCATTTAAAATAATGTGTTTACTTTTAAAATATATACTTGTTAGACTAGTGAATATTCAAGAAGTCCTAATTTACAGACCATTTTATTTCTATGCCATTAGCCAAAAGAGGACATAAAAGCAAACTTAGCTAAAATAAAGCCAATCTCTTCTTCCACTCCACTTTGCCTATAAGCTCTTGTGTCTTTTACTGTTTCTCTCTCACAAGAAATTTAATTCTGTTAAACGCCCCAACTAAATATGAAGTCTACCTCCTTGATCTGACAGAAACAGAAACAAAGCTTCTCACTTCCCTTAAAAGACCAAGAATAGAACTGAGGATGAAACTAATGCAAATAGGACTGCAAATAACTACATTTTTTCAAATATACAAAAATGTGTTCTACTAAGTTTAGTAGGTGAACTGAGTAGTTAAAAAAAATCAAGAATGTAATTTTTTAATAAATACTACTGTAAGCATTTACAATACTATTTACCTCATTCCAATAGACTTCAGTTTAAAAAACATATTAAATGCTAAAGCATCTTTATATAAAACAGAAAATGCAAAGAACCTGAAATGTTCTTTCTGTATGTATTACTATGCCTCTTTTTTCATAGAAGTTTGTAAATCACAATTTAACCCATGACTGTCAATTTCTTGAATAATGCCATGTGCAAACAGACCATAATAGCTGGTCAGGGAAACCAAATCTATCATCTAAAAAGAAGTTAGAATCAGAAAATAGATTTATATTTTATGTATCTGATCTTTTACACAGCAAGATTGTTGAAAATCTCTTTAAGATTTGTCTTGTTCTGTACAGAATCTAGCCACAATAATGATAGAGAAGTACAAAAGAATAAATTACAATGTAATTGAAATTAAATGTTAAAAACCCCAGAGTTGCCATATCCTCAGTTTCACAAGATATGACAGTAGTTAAAGATTTTATTTCTATTAAATTTAATTAACTTTTAAAGTCCATTGCCAAAATATTTTAAGGAAGTTGAAGGAAATCTGGAATATCAAAACATACATGTTTTTACATTTATCTGGATAATGATTCACATTTCAAAAAATAGAAACAAATGTAATTTCACAAGTCATATGCCAACTACAGACTGATTAAGGAATCAGTCTCATCAAGAGAGCACTGTGCTTGTCAATTTTGGAACTTTTGGCGTAGATCACTAGCATGGAAACAAAAAATGTTGACCTCTTAACAAAGAATTTAGTCACGACACAAGATATACCAGAGTTCAGTTCTACATGCAGAATTCCTGCATAGCATTGTTAAAGCTTCTTCCCCTCTCTACATTCTCCTTCCCCCTTTCCAAAAAAATATATAGTGGTAGTTGTCTACCTTGTAGGGATTATTAGAAGGTAAATGAAGACAGTGTCCATAAGGGAACTAGCCAGACCCCTGCCTTTGTCTGGTGTGGCACTTTCTATATCCCTGTGTGAGACAAAAAACACATGCAAATCTTGAATATTAATCTTCTCAAGTTCAGGAATCTTTAATTTTTGTTCATCTTCACTATAACCCACTTTCTTTATATTTATTGCTTTTTATGATAGTTCTAAACAATACGTGAACAACTATGCCAGTGCTTATACAGAACACTATAAAAAACATTGCTTTTTTCAGCCTGGGAAAATGTGTTCTTTAACACTGAACGTTCTGGTAGGTCCATTTTTATGACATAAGCTGTGGTATAGGTTGGGGGGTTTTGTTTTGCTTTGGATTTTTCCTTGTTTGTTTTTGGGTTTTGGGTGGTTTTGTTTTGGTTTTGTTTTGGTTTGGTTTTGTTTGGGTTGTGTTTTTTTTTCTTTTTTTCTTTCAAGTGCTCCATCATATAGGATTATTTAATCTCCGAACAGGGCATGCAGATATAAAGAATTAGCATCTGCCTAGCTGTACATGGGGGAAAAAATCCTCATAGCCCAGGATCAGAAGTGCATATAAGATGATGAACTCTCAGAGCTTGTGAAAACAAAGGCCAGGTCCAACATAAAATGAACGTTTTTGTAAGGCAAAGGATAAGGGACTGAACTGAAATTTGCTGTAGCTGAAAGTACTCCCTCCCCTGGCCAAAGCATTTAGCTTTCCCCTGCTTCAGTGTCACCATCTATAAATGGGCTGATTTGTAATCCATCCTCCTTTGCACGTTATTCTGAGATCTATAACTTGGCAGCATTCTAGAAGCTGAAGCGATATTTTATTTTGGTGAATATATTATAACACGTAGGGGATACAAATATTAGCTGCAGTAATGCTTTATGTTGAAACGCTTCATCTGTATATTTGGATTACAGTGTTATGTTTTTTACCTCAAAGCACTTTGATTAACTGAGCTTCTTATTACCACCCAGAACAGGATTTTATTATTCCCATTGTGCAGATAAAAGGAAAATGAAATAAGCCTTTACAGTTTAAATAGAAAGGCAGGTAAGGTTAAAACAAAAGTTTCTGAGAGCAAGATTTCCATCTTCATATTCTGACTTGATACAGCTACAAAAATACAGTCACATTTCAAGTTAATTATTTTTATGAATTTAAGAGTTAAATTTCTTGATACCAGACTTGTGCTGCTAGTCCTAAGTACAGAGAGCTGTATGTTATTACTTGACTGTGCAGATCAAAACAAAACTTTGAGAACACAAAAAAGGTGTTTCATTTTGCTATGACTTTTACAGACTAAACCCACTGTTTCTAGCTCAGCCCATCCTTGTGATATTTTAAGGAAAATGTTAAGCCAAATCGCCAGTTTGCTGTTGCAACAGCTTTCTGGAAAGAACCTTCTCTACATGAGAGCAGTACAATCCAGCCAAACACCCACTCTGTATCAGTGCCTTTCCACAGTGAATGAATTCCTTAATCACCTTCTTGAAGGCTAAAAAATTGCCCCATATGCTGACTGTCCAATTCTTTTTCTAAGATTTAACATATGTAGAAAAAGAGTACTTGCAATGGGAAGCATGTGTCAGAGGGGTGTTTCATGCTGGGCTACAAGCCAAGGTGCAGTTCTTTCTGTGTACAGGTGTTTTTCTTTGTGCTGGAACCTTATCTCTGAGCACTGGATAGTGTACACACACAGCTTTATATATGCCAAAATGCAAGGAAGCCAAATAAATGTGAGGAATGCCTATGGAATCACAATTTCTGAGAAATCATTAGTCCTATATTAAGAAAAAGATATTTCACAATACCTTAATGATCAATTTAATCTGATGTAAAAGAAAAGCTTTTTAAATGTCTCGGTTTCTTGAGACTTTCAACAGAAATTTATTTGTACCTTCTTTGCCTCTGCACATAATTCCTGGCTTGCACTGCTTAATAATGTATACTGAAAAAGGAATACCCCTTGATGCCAGAGAAGTTGTGGATACCCCTGGAAGTGTTCAAGGCCGGGTTGGATGGAGATCTGAGCAACCTGGTCTAGTAGAAGGTGTCCCTGCCCACGGCAGGGGGGGCTGGAAGGTCCCTTCCAACCAAAACCATTCTATGCTTCTGTGATTCCATGATTTTCAGGGACAGATGAGTGTACTTAAACAATTTTACTCCTGATTACCATCAATAAAATTTTACTATAGTCAGAAAAAGTCGTTCGCCAATACTTTGGACAGAAAACAATTCTGAGCAACCAACAGAAGTTTCTTAAGCATTCTGCGGAGCCATTACTCAAGAACTGGTTTCTGGCTGCAGTTTAAAACCTGCCATTATCATTTTAACCAGACACTGACAGGGTTATCCTTTGGTTTGCAATCCACTGAGCAGCACAAACCCATGGTGACCTCCGAGTGATGAAGCTGGCTTGACAGCACGTCCGTGGTGTACGGGCACAAACACCACGATGGCTGGTGCCCCGCGGCACAGCCCTGTCGCCGGCACCTTTTCCTTGCGGACACGCGGGCCGGCCCTGTCACTCGCGGTGCGGGGGGG
>VXAZ01006198.1:682988-764753 GCA_013399875.1 Gymnorhina tibicen
CCCCCGCCTTTCCTCACCGCCTCCTGCCGCTCCTTAGGGAATCGGGCGGGACAGGAGCGGACAGCCGTGGCGCTTGGCTCCGTTCCTGTCCCCGCGGTCAGCGAGGCGTGGGTGGCGCAGGTCACGGGGCTGGCGGCACCTGCTGTCTCCGCATCACTCATCCTATCCCCACTGCCGGCGCCTCATGCCCGTTTCCCTCCCCGCTGCTTTCCCGGGTGATAGCGGCGGCCCCGCGCCCCGCACCCGGGCTGCCAAACGGCGCCTGGGCCATCGGCATCAGGAGCAAATGACGAGGAGCAGCCGATCCCCTCCGGACACCCCCGGCGGGCGCCGGCCATGCGAGCTGGAGGCACGGCCGCGGCGCGACCCCTTTCACGCCCCGCGGCTGATCCTCCTTCCCTGCTGACCCTCCCTCCCGGGGCGCTTCGTGCTTTGTCTGCGCGGTCTGGTCGCGATCCGTATCGTCCTCAGGCTCCGCACCTGGAGACCGCTGTGTTGTGGTGCCCGTGTTATGACAACCGGCTCGTTAGGAGTTTGGGCAGAAGGTGCTAGTTGTGCCTGTAAGGCTCTCCTCTTTTGCCTTCAGTAGGAAAAATAAATTGCGGTTCATATGTATGGAATTTTCTGCGCTGGCGTCGTTGCACTGCAGAAAAGACCGAAACATAAGAAGTAGCTATGCTAACTGGACATCTTAGAATAAGTGCTGTTCTAATGTCTTGATTTTTATATATGCGTTTCCTGTTTCTGATGCAGTGAGTATCTCAGATTATGCAGGATTCCAGCCTAGAAGGTTGGAATCTGGTTTTTTTCCTCATTGATTCGTCTGGGTTCAGAATTCGAACCCAGGGGCTTTTGTTCTTGTTCTCCCTCCCATTTCCCGTATACTTCTGTTTGTTTATTGGTTGTATGCCAGAAGAGGAAGATTGATGTACTTAGGCAGTTGTCATGGTTTATAAAAGGGACATTAAGAGATGGTTTCTATACGTTATGTGATCTTATCTGCAGTTGCTTCTTTTAGAAGCATAGCTAAGTGGTCTTCCAGTCCTAAAACAAAGCAAAACAAAAAGCCCTAAACCCACAAAATCCAAAATGTAGACCAGCCTTTTATCTGTTCAGAAAGAAGCTAATGATCTGCACTATGAAAAAAGTGGAGTGCCTTTATTTTCCTTGTGAAGTACGCTCGTAGAAAATACGAAGATACTAATTGGCCTTACAGTCTTCTGTTTCCTTTCTCTGTCTTGTAAGAATTTCTTTTCAGTACGAGCTTCTGGCAGTCTTGCTTTTGCAAGGTAGTGGATATTGGATTATTGGATATAGATTTTGTATAGTGTATATGTTGTTTTGTTTTTTCCTTTAAGCATCTTCAGCTTTCTGCTAACCATCCTAGCTTGTGTGAGCTTTTGTGTGCATTCCAGTTACTGTTGAGACTCTTGCAGAAACAGCAAACAAAGGGAACAAGTCGGCTTGCAATATGTTGTACTTGTATTTGCCATATTCGTTCTTAGGTATGGGCAGAATTTGATGGGTGGTATTGTTACATATGGGGGGGGGAATCTGACAGATGAAATGAGACTTGCAAAGGTGACATAGGATATAAATGGGTTTTATAGAATTTTGTGCATATGTATTTTCCTAAAAGCCATCAGATCTAGGCAACAATTTATGGAAGTTATCTGCATACTTTATAGTCTAGTTAAGTTGTGTTCCTTTTTCAGAGCCAAAGACTGCACAACACATTGAAAAAGTTAGAGTAGGGTAATTGGATCCCAAACCTGACTGGCTTTGTGTTTGTGGGGCATAGTTACACTTTTACCTTTCACCAGTCAACAGTGTGCCATCAGTGACACAAGAGCTGCTCAGATGCATGTCTTGTATTCATATTTATGGCTTTTTTGTTTCCCAAATTCACATTCGTTGAAACAAAATTGAGAATTCTTCTGTTTCTCAAAGTACCATAGTTTTCAAATGTTAATTTTTGAAGTGTTCATTGACAGTTACTGAACACAACTCTTCCTCTTCACTTCTTTGTTTTTCTAGATTTTGTGGGATTTTCACTTGTTTGATTTCTTTCTTTTCCTGAAAGAAATTGTGTGATGACAGAGCTTCATGTCTGTCTGTCTGATAAAGAGCCATTTAGCAACATGGTCCACCAGACATGTATTGGTTCTCACTGCAGCTCTGTAGGAGGCTGAAAAGACAGAACTGATTTAGTTCCGTTCTGGAAGAAGTCCTTCCTGGAACTACTCATAAGTGGTGAAATCTAAGCCAGTTCGTACATGTACACACGTGTGTGCCTGCGCCCACAGCAAGAGTCCAGGTCTGGTGAGCTTCAAAGAGAGGTTTCTTTCCCTCTACCTGTGGCACATGTTGAACTTGGAAGATAGCCTTCCCTATATCAAAGGACAGTACAAAAAAATTTTACAGTAAAGCTGTGTTGAACTACATTCTTGCATGCAGTTGCAGATAAGCTTCAGTAAGGAAGTAGCAGCAATGGTCAAGTTGGTTATAAATGAGTATGTGAAAGAGGAAAGGTGGCTTATTGGTGGGGGGGAGATACTGGTGTAACACCAGTACCAGTAAGAATGGAGTCTCTTACAACCAAAGTGAAAACAGTGTTCTTGAATAACTTACTCCAAAACATACTTCTACAGCTTGAAAGTAATACTTAAAATACCAGCAAAGTTAATTGGAGCTGGTAGATACTGCAGCTTGTGGTTTTGGTTGTAATATCTGGGTGTTTATGACAGCATGGACCTCCTTTTAGAGACAGGAGCTAGTGCAAATTTACTTGCTGTGTTGAGTACCTGTGGAGGAGTTTGCATTTTCAGAACATTCCCTGACTGCTTGTCTCCTGAGATGTGAATGAATTCCCATTAGAGTTTCTGTATTTTAATTGGAGTTAATTATATAGTGCCCTAAATTACCCTGGTATTCCATAGATTTCTGAGAAGATGGATCAGAATGTAAAAATATTAACAGTCTAAAAAAGCTACCAGAGAGGTAGAAAATACAGGGCTTGCATAAAAAAATTTATATTGGTCTTAATTTTAATTCACTTTGTTTTGGACTAACCTTAATTATCTTTTTAATCACTTGCATGTGAATTTTTATTTTCTCTGACCACCTGTATTTGCTTGTGCTTTTCACTGGCTTTTGTTTTTTGCCATTTGACTGTTTACATTATAGGAAGCAAAACAGTGGTAAATATGTTCTGTTTCTTCTGGAACAAAAGTAGAGATAAAAATGCCTCTCTCTTCCTTGGTATTTTGCCAGTGTTGTGGCCTATGTGGAGGCTGGTGTTTCTTCACTAAATCAGTTTAACCTCTGCTTTAGGTTGGAAAATATCCACGGTATTGAATTTAGGTTATTTAATGGAAGTGGTCTTGTGTGTCCTGATCTCAAGCATAAATGATCAAATGAGGTATTGTTTTTTGTCATGTTGACTTCTCCTGTTCGTGGCTGTAATTCACCTCGTTCTTCCATAATGTTGGAAGAAGCAGCTTTTTCTGACAGACATGATGCAGGAGATCCATGCTCAAGCTTTTAATGGGATGAAATGTTGTATTCATTGTTAAAGCCCTATGACTCTAAAGTCAGAGTCTACAAAAAAAAAAAAGAAGCAAAGAAAAACCAATGTTTAAAAATGAAGTTGTATGGATAATCATAGTGTGTACCCATCGTATAAAACAGATTTAAATAGTGCAGGGTAGTGCTGGTGAATCAGGTTTTGTGTTTTTCCCTTTTCAGTTGATGGGCTGTAATGCCTGTCTAATTATGGAGTTCTTTCAGCCCAGTGCCTGTGCAGGAAATATTATTCTTTCCTGAAGTTGTAATCCTTGTCTGGAAGTGTTTTCAAATTAACTCTATTAAAAGTCTATTGTTCTAAAAACTGGCTGAAATTTATTTTTGCTTTCAGTTACCACAGATGAACCTCTTGGTGTAGCTGGAGGGGTGTTTCCCATTATGTGACTTATTAATAATTACAACACTACAATTTAATTAATAATCACTAAGGATTAACAGCAATATTATGGGTGCTAACATGTGAAGATCAAGGAAAGTCTAATATTGGCAAATACAAAATGTAATTCAGTAGTCTAGTGTTGGAGTTTAAAATAAATTTTAAACTTAAAAATTTTCTTACACCAGTTATTTGATATAATTTTTTTCCAACATAAGTGTTTGTTTTCTTTTGAAAAGGTACTTCATCTTTGGCAATGTAGATGTTTATGGAGCTAGATTCATTAATATGCAATATTCCAGTTATCCTCATCCTTACTTCATGCAGTTAGTGAGTTCATGGTACAACTGTCTCCAGCCTTAACTCCATTGCAGTAAAAAAAAATTACTTCTGTATATCCCAAAGGATAGGGTTCATATGTGTTTATTTGAATTATATGAGGGAAGGAAACAAATGAAGTTCTCAATGTGTTTGCAAAACTGATATAAAATACTTCATTACAGTGGTTGGTGCTTTTACCTCATGCCTGTAATTCAGCAAGATCAGGAATTTACAGGTTAAGAGAGGGAGAAAGAAAGGCTGACATAAAGCAACAGAGAAGAATGTTATCATCCTGGTGTTGATGCTTCTATCCGAGTCAAGCTGCCGGCCCACATTCAGATGATTTTTAATTGTTCCTTTATGGACACACTATTCCACAGCTGTGGCGAGGCTGATGTTTTCTTTAACTGTGAGACACTGAGACCCATGGATTTGTTTTATATGAACCAATGCCTGAGCCAGTGTGAGGGTCTTTGTTTTGCTGTTGCACTTGTGTGCGGTGATATTTGTTTTCTACCCACAATAAATGAATGCCTAGACTAAACTGTTTATTTCAGCGTAGTGAGTTCCTTTTCCTGTGAACAAGAAGACAATGTTACTGTGTGACAGGAAAGGAGTGTTGTTTTGACTATTTTTGAAAGTTGAGGTCATCGTAGCTGTGGTTTGCCTAGTTTCTACAAATGAAAAGTTATGAACATCTAAAAATAGTATCTGGTAATCTGACACTGGTTAGTATGTTAGGAAAAAAAAAGTAGAATATAGTTTGACAAAATACTGCAGTTTTTTAAAACAAAAAGGGCTTTTATTGCCACAGACATGCAACCTGTTTTGTTTTTAACAGTTCCTCATCTGTAATAACAAGAAACTGCTGAAATTAATTTATTCCTTTTATAGATTTAGCATATTATATATGTTGTTAAGTATTACTTTTCTTTACCAATCTTCTGTCACTCCAGGAATACAGTAAAGAAATGAAAAATCTTTTGTTTTTCTGATTTAGCTTTCTATAAACTCCCCTGAGAGTGTGTCCATCTATGTATCTCCTAAGAACACTTCGTTTTGACAAATGTTTTCTAATAATATCTGGTTACTATCATGTTTGCTGCATCAGAACTCCCCCTTTTTATCTTTTTTTTCCTCCCCTTCCACCCTCTCAACAAAAGTGAACTGGATATCTCTTGTAGTTAGGATTGAAGTCTTTGTCCTCTTTTCTTCTGTCTTGAAAATAAAGGTGAAATTCAGTTTTGGAGGTGAGAATTAAGTACTTTTCAGGTATAGTCTATGACTAAATGAGGGAGGAGTGAAGGAGGAGGGAGGAAACCCTAAATTTCATATTCTGTCTTGTTTTTCATTCATGTAGTCTTACTAGTAAGTTTAGCTTTACTAGGTTTTATATATTTATTTAGCACATGCTAATTGTCATAGCACATCTGTGTAACATTTTTGGTTTTATTTTCCCTCATGTCTTTAAAGCTGGAGTGCCTAATGCAGTTAGTAAGAGCTGGAGCTTCAGTAAATGCCAGTACAACACGTTTTGCTCAAACACCAGCCCACATTGCTGCTTTTGGAGGACATCCACAGTGCCTGAATTGGTTGATTCAAGTGGGGGCCAACATAAACAAACAGGTATGGATTCACGTGTATTTCATGTATGCATATAGTTTTGGGAGGATTGTCTTGATCCCTTTTTAGGACATGTATGATCCTTACATTAATGTACAGATACTTTATTTTTGACATCAGCTGAAGTCAAATGACTTAATGATCAGTTATAGACATTTTACATGGCAGTAGAGACAGGACTAATAAATGTCCTTTAAGCCTCTAGGGGTTTGGAGGACATTTGTTTTAGGAATTGACATCTTGCTACTCTTGAACAAAGTGGTAATGCTGCCTTGGTGTTGGCAGCATTAGCAAATACTCTGATATTGTAGAGCTGCTGTAGGGGCAAGAAAAAGACTAGTGAGGAACACAATGCTTACTAAATATGCTAAGAATTGAAAAATTTACCATTACCAACAGAACCATGAGACCTTTGTGGTGCTTCATGATTTACTCATGCATCTAACTAGTAAGGTCTGCTTTGATTTATTTTAAGGTGCATCTGGTTTTATGTTTTCCTTTTAGATTATTTCTAAAGCTTTTCTAGTAACTTTCTGAAAATAGATCAGAAACATGTACTTTACTAACAAAGAATGGGTGATTTAAAAATTTTTTTTTGCTTTTTTTTTTACTATAATTTTCATTAGTTTTACTGTATGTAATTTATTTAGTAGCAGAGAGTGCATTAATAGAGAAAAATTCCTGCAAAGGACTGTTGTACTCTGATACAGTAACAGAATCAATGCTTAAAAACGACCATGTTTTTGAAGAAAATGTTTGAAGTACTGAATGAATCTGTTATGTATGCTGGGCATACATAACGTCCTTTTTAATGGTAATCAAAAGTATTTTTAATATTCTATGAGAGTGATTAATACTACAGCATATGCTGTTATTAAAAGCTGTGATATAGCACAGCATGCCTAAAATGCCTGGCCTGTTAAACCTTGCATCATACTTTTCTTAAAATATTTAAGGGCCAGACTGTGTTTTATATGCAGTAGAGTTAAGCTAAGTCTGCTGAAGAACTTAAACATTTGCATTTCTAGAGTTTGGTTCTTTTTTTTTTTAAGCTATGCAAAAATAAGAAATGGGGAAGTTTGTGTTGAGTTTTCAGAAAAGAAGTCTGGTGCATTGAGAACAGCTGTGAGACACCAGGAGAATTGTAGAAACAATGAAGGTGACTGGATGCAGAGGCTATAGATCGCATCTTCTCCTTGATACCTGACAAAAGTAACTTATGCAATAAGTTATTGCTGCATAGTGGTAGAATCTTCAGAAGAGAAAATACAAGAACTATAAATGCATCTGGAGACCAGGTAAGAATGTAAAGAAACGGTGATTAGAGAGGAAACTTGGCATGCACAGAATAAAGATGTACAAATAACTGCTAAATGAGAAGAGAAGAATGAATGAAAGTGAATGAATGAGAAGAATGAAAGTTTCCAGCTATGAGGATAAAGAGAAGAACTGACCAGTGAGGTTGAAATGGAGTTGAAGAACAAGCTTGATGTCCTGGAACATGATGAGGGGGAAAAAAATCACATGTAGTGAGTGAGGTTGTAGCAAAGAAGAAAGTAGCAGCTAGCTCCCAGAAGAAGAGGAGAAGAGTGTGGAGAGATCTCTCCATGGGCTGAGGGCAACATGCAGATGACTGTAAAAGAAAGCAGGAGGCAGTATAATATGCAGTTAAAAATGGGCAGGAGACTCATTCCAGCTTAAAGTCACTAAGGCAAGCCAGTGACTCAGGAGTCTTATGTGTTGATGGCTTGTTGCCAGAGCAAACGGTCCTCCACATTGTCAAGTTTTCAGATAGTGATGGTAGCATCCTATAGACTCCTAAGGGCAGGCTTAGGTAATGACAGTCCACAGACACAATAGAGATGGGTACTGAGAGCTGACACTGGGGTGCTGTGTATGTCTTCAATGGTAGGCTCAGGTTACATGTGAATATAGTAACTTTTTTTTGCCCCCACAAAATACTAATTGAACATATTACTAGAGATATTTTAGATTCAGTTCAGTGATAAAATAAGATACCTCTGGTTAATTAAAATGGTAGTAGAAACAAAAAAGTCTCTTAAGTTCTTAGGATACAACTGGTCAGTCACTGTTTTCATATGCACAAGCACTGAAAGCTAGGCAGTGTGCCTTGGTGATAACTAAAGCAGAAAACTCATCCCACAGATAGTTGGAATGTTTTATACATGGCTATGTAAAGCACAGTGCATGCTTTGCTCTCCCCAGTTCCCTCAGCTGTTTATTGAATTGCAGTCAAATTCTACTATTCTTGTTTGATTTGAACTCCTTAAATGATCTTGGTTCCTTATTTAACTTGCAAGCACTTGTAGGTGATCATCTAGGGCTTCCACCCACACTTTTGAGCTTTTGGAGCACTATTTCCTGATGTGTATTTTGTTTATTCCTTCCAGCTCGCTGACTGATGCTGTACTCCAAACAGACATAGTCACTGGCTAATGCTTGTGTGAGGACAAGTGTTCCATGGACACTGGATACAAAACACATGCTGAGAAAGATCTGGGAATGCTTGATATTTAAACTAGTAAACTTTTCCTTCCAAACTGGCTTCTGGTCATTGGCTACAGACTAACCCTTCACTTCTGGAAAAAGAAAAGGATAGCTTCTGAAAAGGAATCCACTCGAGTCTCTCAGTTTTACTGTAAACCTCCGGTACTCAGTAGAATTTGCATGCGTGCTTTCTCATATCTGCCCTGAGGTATTGTATTGTAGCTCATGCTGCCTGCCCTGAAGTTTAGGAAAACATAAAAATGTCTTATCTCGTTGCTGGTGACAGTTACCCAGGACACTTCTCAGGCAGCAGCAATGAAGGACAAATGCTGAAAACTGCTTGTCCCAACTGTACTTTGCTCCCCACATAAATTCTGTGAGTATATCCTGTGATGCCCAGCCCTCTTATATAACTGTATGTGCTGGCTAGAATCATATATCTCTGATCAGTGGGCAGTTCTTTCCCCCAGGATTGCCATATAGAAATGCACAGGAGGAAAGCTGAAGTGCCAAGCAATGGTCTGTCTGTTTCTGCCCAGCAGTGGATTCAAGAGAATGTCATACTGTTTCTGATTTTTCTTTTTTTTTTTACCTCAGCGGGCAGCACCTGCTAATAGTTCTTAGTAATGTGACTCAGGACCTGCGTTTGGCTGCCTGCCTGCTCTAGTTCACTGTAACAGTGCAAAGCAATTATCCTGCTTTTCCTGAGAATTTTTTTCTGATGTTTTATCCTTGTCACAACACAGATTGATTCTGGGCTGTTGTACATATTAATGTCAGATAATAACGAGTACTTTCTGATTTAGAAGACTATTAACTTCATTTAAATATATTTTCCCTCTAGCCTCAGCCTATTAAACATTTCTATTGTATGTTGCCTTTGTTGATTGGCCAAAATAAGCGTTGTGTGGCCTGTCATAAAGAGAAGGGAAAAGAAATACTGCACCCTTGCAGGGGGTGCAACTTATTATTCATGCAGTCAGTTATCATCACATGGCTGTGGTGGCAGATAGTTTTAGGAGGGTTAGACTGCTCATAGGAGCAAGAACTGTAAACAGGCTGATACCCTTGGTGGGGTGGAAGAAAACATACTTTTGGTATATTACAGTTTTTATTTTAAACAACAATTAGGACTAAATGCAGATCAAAAGATTCCATCAGTTCTCATGTGCACTCAGAAGCCTTTTTAGCAAAGGAGGAAAAGTACTCAGTGTTTTTTAGGTTCTAATTCCTAGCTTCAGAAAGGGTAGGATGCTGGTTCTAAGAAATGTAAGAAATGAGTAGTGTTTGGAAATGTGATCATCTAATAGAGCTTGAAACTCAGTCAGTTGAGTTAAGGAATGGAGTTAGTTTCTATTTCTTATCAAGTAAAATAGGGCTTCTGTGTGTTAGTCAGGTATCATTACTAGAAGTATTTCAGAAGTGCTTGCATAGTGTTGAGGTTTAACCCCAGTAGACAGGTAAGTACCACACAGCTGCTTCCTTGTTCCCCCCACTGAGTGAGGTGAGGGGGAGAATCAGAAGGGAAGTGTGAGAACTCATGGGTTGAAATAAAGACAGTTTAACAAGAGAAAAAGGAAACACCCTGGCAAACTTCTCCCTCTGCCCCAGTTTTACTTGCTGAGCATGATGTCATACGGTATGGGATAATCCTCTGGTCCATTTGGGTCAGTGGTCCCAGCTGTGCCATGTCCCAGCACGCTCCTAGCTAGAACACTGGTGTACTAAAAACATTTTGCTGGTCACAAATCCAAAACATCTTACCAGGTACTATGAAGAAAATTAACTCTATCCCGGCCAAAACAGTACACACAGTTGAAAGCTTTCAGTGTAAATGTGTGTGGGAACTTTTTATTTTAAAAATAAATACCTGCAAGTAAGTTGGTTTTGGTTGGCTGTTCAGGTTTTTTTTTGTTTGTTTTGGGTTTTTGGGGGGTTTTTTGTTCATTTGGTTGGTTTGTTTTGGTATTAGGGGTTTTTTTGGTTGGGTTGTTTTTTTGGGTTTTTTTGATAAATGGAAGAAAGGTAAAGTGAGTGAAATCAATTGAATCATATCCAGGGACTTGGAAGTTGGAGAACAAAATAGGAAATGTACTCTGAATTCAACTGGATTGTCCTCAAGCCAACAGAACTTTGGGTCCCAAAAAGACAGAAGGAGTAAAAAATTGCTTTAGACTGAATTGAAAAATACCCATCCATGAAAGAGGCCTGGGAAGAGAGTTTGAGCAAAGTATTTAATCAGTAGAGGAAATGACTTTTGAGATTAAGCAGCATAGTGAGGAACCACAAACTGATTAATCAAGCTGAGATAGATTTTTTGATTAAAGCCAAAAAAGCAAAAAGCTCTTCAACCACATAAATAAAAAGAGAGTAAGAAAGGAAGCTAGATGTTTCTTCAGTAAAATGAAATAGAAGTCAAAGATAATCTAGTTGTGACCCCAAGCTAGAGAGGACTGCCCTTGTCTGTGTGAAAGGGTAGCCATTCTTTCCAAGAGGCAGGAGGAAGACATTCAGCAATGAGTTGCAAAAACTAAATGTGTCTGTAATGCTTCATGGATGCTTTTTGCCATGTCTTCAAGAGCACTGAGCACAAAATACTCAGTAGCCACAGAAACAATCATATGTATTATCCTGAATGCTAAATTAATGATACTTAATTTGAGTTTTTACTAATTTATTTATAATGCGTCCTCTAGATTGTGAGACAAGTTTGGGCTGTTGGTGCAGTGTTGCAACAGAGGGACAAGTTCTGCTCTAGTTGTGAAAGGCCAGTACAAGTTATTGATGCTTCCTTTCCTGGAATATTACTACAAAAGGCACAACCACAGATGGGAAGTGTGAACAATTTGAAGGATTATGAGGTGTTATCAAGGATAATCAGGAATTTGTAGAGCCTCTCAAAATAAAATAACTTCCTTTGCTCCACATAGCTGAAAAGAGATAGGGAAGAGGTGTCTTACACATGAAAATGTGCTGGCAGGCTAGACCCTGAACTACTCTCAGAAGCTTCATGGAAAAAACTGTTACTTTGTATTTTTGTTTGGTCACATTCATTCTAGTTGTTGAATCAAAACAAAATTGTTCTGAGACTCTATATAGAATAATTTTGTTCTCTTCTGTATGCTTGGTTTTGGATGCATTGAAAAATAAGTAAATTTAAAAGCCATCTTTCCGTGTTTTTTTTTTCCCCTTTCAGTCTAGCTCATAATCCAGAGAGAATTTCTGAGGAGAGCTAGGAAACTGTTTCAGTGCAAATATATTTGGCCCCTTAGGAGAATTTCAAAACAACATAATAGTAATGGTGACTGAAATTTAGGTGCTGTAATTAAAAGCAATGCCATAAAAATATAAATCTGTGTATTCTGTCATTTTCTAAGTATTTTCTGAATTCCTTAGCTTTAGACAAATGCTTTTCTGGGCCAGTGATTGAAAGCAGCCCTTCTCAAGACATATATTCTCTTGTGAAATACTAATCTCTTCTGTTTGGTGATGGAAGTGGTAGCTGCTACAAGCTTAGCTCATTCTTCTAATGCAGTGGTGAGGAGTCCTTTTGCAAAAGGTCTTCTCTCAACCTTTTTGTGTTTCCCCACAGCAAGACATTGTAATTCAGTTCTCTAGATCTTACTGTGGGCAGTGTGCCAGGTTTATGGGGCTAGGGGAGATTTTGTTATCTTTGTCATATGCATGGCTAACTAACCCTAAACTGAACTTCATATTGAGTGATTATCTTTTAACTTAGGGTTGGCCTTGTAGATACTAATGCTGACTGAAAGAGGCAAATTACTTACTTTCTATACTTTCACAGCTTTAACAAAAGGGAGGAGGGGAGGAAACCATAACAGAATGATGAATTGAAGACAGCTTCTATGATTAAAAAACTTATTATACAAAGAAGAAATTTTTTCTGGGTAAATTAGTGTCAAATGAATTTCCATGTATGATAGTTAACAAAATTGTATCCTCTCTTACACTTCTCTCTCTTCCTGTTACTTCAGGGAGAGTTATAAATAGGAAAAATTGCATAAACTTCATTGGAAAGCAGTCTTCTATCCATCAGCTGCAGACATCCACTTTGGAAGAAGGGCTGTTTAGCCCTTTTCTAATCTCTAAGGCATTTGTTGCTCTTTTCTGTCTCCAAACTGTCAGCCTCAACAATTTTCCTTAGTTTATAAGAAAGTAAACTTTGTCTGGTGCCATTATTGTTCCCTCCTGGGTGTGCTAGGTAGTTCACTGTTTGGCTGAATATGTCTTAAGCACTGGTAAGATGGCTTACCCTCAGTGAATTTTTAACTTGTTATAAAGATATTTTACCATGAAGTAAAATAGTCAAGTAGAAAATTGAGAATACATACCTCATAATCCAAAATTCACTTTCAAGTTATACTTACATGGTCTAAAAGATAGGATTAAATTTCACAAAAGTTTGGCAGACCATTTAAGACACTTAGTAGCTTCTAGGTAGTATGATAACATTTTGAATATATTCACATTTCAAGTAGAGCTAAAGTGTAACCAGTACTGCAGAGTTAGGCATGAACACTGTTGTGTGTAAACACTGGTGAATCAGTAAAGGTGCTGTGTTAATTTAATAGCTAGTGTTGATATTTTAATAAAAGGAACAGGGAAACTAAACTGAGGCACATACAGTTAGAACATGTTTAATATCTGAACTATTAAAAAGACTAGTGAAGTCCATCAAAAGTTTGGAGAGAAAAAAAGGGGAAGAAAACAAAACAAAACCGCTTGCTACACTGTAAGTGTTGAGGACTGATCACATTAACAAACCAGTAACAACATTTACTTGTACTCCCAAGGCAATGTTTCATTAGATTCTACTCTGTGGTTCTTAATACTTATGGTTAATTGCAAGTGCTGAATTTCCTCTACAGCCTGTAGATCATGATGCATGAATTTACCTGCTGCTTGCTTGGATTTGTAAAATAGTTGTAGATTCTCCCTGTTACCTGTAAGACAGCTAGTGGGGAGGAGTTGCCTGAAAAGCAGTACACTACCCCCAGTATGTTTGCACATCATGCAAAAAAATTAAATGATTGGATGTGCTGGTTAATAATAATGGAACATAAATGGCCAAAGAAAATTTAAAAAGACAAGTATATAGGATGTGAATCAATGTGTATGATTGGGAGAGATCTGGCCTGTCTTAGGAACACTGGGCATACCTCTGTTATAGCAGAGCTCTGCGTATGTGCTCCTCTCCTGCCAAGTACTCATGGTGCAACACTCAAGCACTGAGTCAGTGTGTCAGCAAGATCTGAAAGCAGCACAGTCCCACAGATTCAGCCTTGCTGCTCCTGAGTTCAAGAGGGCTTGCTCAGCCCAATGTATTGGGGAACAAAAGTGCCAGGAAATGAAGGTGTTGGAATAAGTAATGTGTTGTGGTGGTATACGTTGGGAGGGTTAACCAGTTTTGCTGAATATGAATCTGCTGATTGCCTAGTTATTGGATAAGACTTACCTCGTGAGTTAAATGCCTTTAGCGTTATTTCTTGCTAAATGTCTAATGTACCTTATAGCCAACCAAAGACTTTAAAGTAATGATAAAGTACCTGATGTATTTGCTAGCTAATAATAAATGCTGCTTTTATATATCTGCTTTCTGAATTAAAGTGAGTAATGTAATTATAAGATTTTAATTTTTAAGAAGATAATGCTTGACAAAATGTAGTTTGTCTTTACAGGATTATGTTGGTGAAACTCCTATTCATAAAGCAGCACGGTCTGGTAGTATGGATTCCATAAGTGCCCTTGTGGCTCATGGTGCGCAAATAGAGTAAGTGAGGTATTTTTTTTTGTTGTTGATTGTTGTGTGTGTAGCTGACTAACTTAGATTGGTAAACATAGATGCTAATTTCAGAAAGAAAAGTCAAAACAGCAGACACATGATCAAAATAATAATGACAGCTAGACATGTTCAACTGTAATGAAGCCTAAGATGCTTAGCATGTCTAGTAATAAAGTTTATTTTCTTTAAATGATACCATTGTACTACATTAGTATTGCACTTATATCTGATCTATTAAAATATTTATTGTGCTTCTGTCAGATGACCCCAAACTGTACACTTTATTCGGCACGTAGTTATTTTTTATAAGAAATCTACACCTTGCACTGGTGAATAAATATAGAAAACAATGCAAAAGCAACATTATGTGCAAAACAGCAATTCACACACTCTTCACTTCTTCAGTATTAGTTTAATACTGTTTGTTAGTGTATTGTGTATTTGCCCTGTTAACTTTTTTCTTTAAAGGTTTATGTACTGCAAAAACATTCAGAAAAGCTCACAAACTTTTGCAACTTACAGCATGGACAAAATGGATGCAGTTTTCACCTAGAAATGTTGAGTATAAGCTCTATGGCTTATAAATAATATCAATATTTTAGCAATTTGTTTTAATTAGAACTAGCTTTATTATCTTAAATGGTAACTAGTTACTGTATTTTAACCTGCAATATGAAACTTTGAAGTTGTAAGTGAAATAAGATCATATAGTTAATTTCTTGTTTTACCCTTTGGTTTCCATCTTACTGTTTTTGTAATGCTGCCTTGATAAATCTACCATAGAATTTAACTCTTGTAGCGGTTTCATAGAGTATTCGGGAAATATATTATCTTTTAAGTTAATAGTAGTGAACAAATTGCTTTGTATGAAGAGATTGCTTCATAGAAAAATGAAATAAGCTGTCTCGGTTATTGACAAGCCTATTAAACCAGTCATAAACGTATGACTTCCCATTTTTTCACTCACTTTCGGATATTTTTAAGATAAACTTGGAATTAAATTTACTGTGGAATTGAGCAAACCTTAATTATCATCATCAATTAGTATGTAATCTTGTGGTTTTTGCAAAGTAGCCAACCGGAAGAGAAGTTGTGAACTGCATAAACAATGTGAAATGGGTGATACCTGTTTTTGACCAAAGCTATTTGCAGTAGTAGCAGTGTAGGTTTATAGCAGTTTTAGTGAACAGGAAATACTTTGAATTCTCAGTTTCCTAACTTTGAATTCCATCTGTGTTTCAGTACACTTGTCACAAGTTTTATAGGTAATTAAACATAGGTGCTATCATGGGAATGGTAAAATCAGGGATGCAAATGCAATAGGCTTGTGGAGCAACTCATGTTTAATCATTTAGATGATAAGGACTTGGCCCTGTCACCTGAGGGAGTTAGCTATTGACTGATAGGAGTGAGGATTTTTTTCCTTAGAATCCAGTTTCCAGTTTCAGTATGTTAAATTAGGCCAAATCCATGTATGTGCTTTTGACACTGGTTAATTTTGGGTCATCTGGTTTTGGAAGCTGGCCCGTATTAATGGTTACGTCGATTTTCTGGTTTTTGTAGAAACTTGAAAATGTAGATGCTCTGAAAGTTTTGAATCCTTTATTTTATGGCTTCAGTTAGAAGAAAAGGAGAGGGGTTTTAGCCATATATTTGAGTTCTAATTTGTATATATTAACTGAAATGATAATTGACTGTATAAGACCAAGGCAAGAATTTTATGAAATGCAGAGCTAAGCACTAACTAGAACTAAAGTGCTGATCTGTACTGATGATGAATAAATGCTTTTTATTTTTACTGGGATTAGATCTTCTAATCCAGTTTTTTCTTTATTTCTTCATATAGTTAATGATATTGAGGTCTAGTTTCATAAGGATGAATGGAATACCCTTTGTGACTGCAGATAGTCAAATATACTACTTTTACATGATAATTATAATACATGTCCAGAATGGTATCATCCCTAGTTTTTTATAGCGAGTAGAACAGGGATGCTAAGATTTCATTATTACACAAACACTAGTAACCAGTAATGTAATATTGCAAGAAATGTATTTTTGTTAATGAGTGATTATTGAGATACCGCTGTTAAAATGAAGTAACTTGGGCTAGTGTAATCTTGTCATTAGTGTTTACCACGTTTCTACTTTATTCTCTCCTTTGGTTATATTGGAAGCCAAAGAATATTGATAATAGTCAAGTTAAGGATCAAAGTAAGAATTTTAGTTTTAATAAAATAGCCTCACTTGAATTTTTCTAGTTTACTATATTTCAGGTGTGTTAGTGTATTGCTTTTACAGAGAAAAACAGTATGTTTCAGTCTATAAATCTCATTAAGCTGTTGCATTGTTTTCCTAATTGATGAGAGAGAATTTGGGTCTCTATTCCTGTGTAAATTTTTAATAATATTAAAAAATAATATTTGTACCCTAGTGAAAATATTTTGATTTTTTTTGTGGTATTTACCTTCTCATTTTAGCTGAAGCATATTCTGTGCACAGTATGTCCTACAGCCATAAAAATGGTTGCTCCACTAACTATGGTATTCATGGACCCTTGAAGAGGGGGAAGCAGGTGGTCACAATGTCCTCATATGAGTGAAAAGGTTTGCTGTGTAACTGACTTTTTAATGTGGATAGTACCTTTTAAAGTATCCATAATAACTGCTGGATTTTCACTAAAAGGCATATTTATGCAATTTCTGTATGGTTAATTGTGTATTATTTATCTTGGTGACAGACAAGTGTCCACAGCTCTTTATGGAGGAAAAGCCTTCTTGGTGCCATGTTTTGTTTTGCTGTTTTACACTGTTATGTAAATGCTATGTATTAATGTAGTTACACAGATTGTATCACAGCATATATAAAAATACAAAATTTATCTGTAAACACAGGACACTGTTGAATCAAAAAAAAAAAAAAAAAAGCAGATGCTACTGTTGATTATCTTGACTTGAACCTCTTTTATTTCATGTCCGCTTGCAAGTGGTGCACTTGTGCATTGTGTCCACTTATTTCTGAATAAAAATTCTTCTGCAACTGGCATTTAAGCAGTTGTGTATTCCTTAGTGTCTTGATTTAGAGCTAAGAGGGAAGTTTCAAACACTGTATTATCCTGGGATAGAGATGTGTAACTTGTAGAATGGGGTGTGTGTGGCTTGGTCTGCACCCATCCAACTGAACATAAGTTCTTGCTTCCTTAAGAGTTTTCTTGATCATGATATTTGAATAATATTGTAGAAAAGCTTTTTATTTGCCTGCCAGAAATCTTCAGGTTTTGGGTAAAATTGGGTTGTATGCCATGATGGAATGTTATGAGACCCCAAAGAGATAACATCCTTTTCTAGTTTAATATACTCTGGTCTTGAGTTTTGAGTAGAGGAACTGACATGCTGGGATAAATATACCAGTACATCTGTTTCTGCCAGATGACAGATTCATGCTGTGATGTTGATCTGGTTTAGGCAGACACTTCAGCCACTTTCTCATTAAAGCTGTCTGGCATTCATCTGACTGTGTAAATTCAATGCCAGAAATCTCCTATCGCTGATATTAAGTTTTTCAGCAAGACCTTTATTTTCATTCTTTGGCAGGGACTTAATTTTATTTCTTCTTTTCAAATTCATGTGTCAGAAACTGCCTTGTGTTGTTTAAAAAAGCAACATTAATTTTTTTTTCTTCTTCACAACTGCTCTCCATCCTCCATAACAGAAATCTGTACATTGTGATTTTTTTAGTGCTGCTAGATTAGCCCTTTGTGAAATTCTTGTCATATATTTCTGTTTCAAGTGACCATTCTTGTGCTATCTCAGCTTTTACTCTTCTCATTTGTACTTCTGAGATTTCTTGACTTTCTGAAAATCAGTCACCTCTAGTGAAGAAACAGACGAGTAGTGATATGTCATTTTCATGACAACACAGAAATTGGCCGATCCCTTTGTGATGCGAACCCTCAGTTCCTTTTCAGTCTGTAGGGAAAGCTTACGTGGCCTGCTCTCTTGAAGGATCTCAGGGTTCAGAAATCTCTTGCCTTAGTTTCTGGATATCTTCCTGATTTCTTAAAATCTGAGGAGCTACTTTCAGGTTTTTAATGTGTGCTTATTTTTCTTGCCTAGCAAACTTAACTACCAAACTTTTAATATTGAACTGCAGTCCGCTTCTGGTGTTAACATACTTGTGAAGTCCCACGACTATGTCATCTTTTTACTTCAGAAGCTGTACTACGGCACGGATTCAGTGTAGAAGAACCAACATCCTACTTTCCTACAGTCATTAAATTACCCTCATCTTGAGAGTAATGCTTCAGGTTCTTACTGATCGTTTGGATTTAGGTGCTTTTTCAACAGAGAGGTTCTTATCTGTTAATTAGTATATTAATGCTTGTATAATCTGTTTCCAAACACAGACCACTTCATACACATTCTTTTTATAAACCTGATTGCCTCCAGATAGCAGTTAAACTGCTGGATTAATTGCTATTGTTGCCTTATTAGACATTGCTGTATAGTTAAGGAAAAAAATGTGGCAGTTCTTGTTTAATTGTATGTAACAAGCATTTTAAGGGCCATCACTATAGTATTCTTGTATTGACCATTTTTCAGTGTAGAGGATACACGTTGGAATTTATTCTGCCTTTCTCATTTAATATAAATTCTTACAGAAAGGCAAATTCAAAGTGGCATATACATTTCAGTGGTGAAACACTTAAATCTCCTTCAGAAAAAACTGCAAGTAAAGCTTGGTAATTTCTTCCATGTTTGGTTTCCTGTTTGGTTGCTATGGTTGTAGAAGTACTTAAAGTGGTTTGTAGGAGCTTGTGATTATGAAGTAAGGCAGTAATTTGGACTTAGTCTGAAGAAAAGATCTGGAAATACCAAAGCAGAATGTATACACATGGGTAGCTGATTAAAAATGAGAGAGGCTCAGTCGTAGAGTAAACCAGTGTGGAAAAGGGTAGTTTTCACAGTTACAGTCATTCCAAATAATTGCTGGAAGCTGAGGCAAACTCGTACCACTGAATTCCTGTTCAGTTTGAATGCAGATTATTATTAGTGGAGGTGGAATAACAACAGTGATTACTGACATTAGTTGGAAAGTAGCTCAGAATATGAGAGATTCTGCTTTTTATGAATAAAGTAAAATCCATCATTAAAGCAGTGATACTTGTGACCTTTCTGGAATATAAAAGGGAAGTTCACAAGATCCATGTGAGCTTGATAGGGTAGCTTATTCATTAGTGAGAAGCCTTATAGCACTGGTTTCTCGGCTTTTCTTCAGTCCAAGAGAGCTGAGTAAAGAATATGGGAAGTGTTACCAAGACTTTTATATGCAGATAGCTCAGATTTCTGACAGGAATGTTTGGGGGTTTTTTGTTGGGATTGATCTGCCTTCACTTAAGATATTGTGCCAATGTTCACCTTGATGTGTGTGTTTTCCCTTCAGATAGATTTGTTTGGTTTTTTTTCCCTGCAAGATAAGCTATTCTGTTGCTATTCTGGCAACAGAAGCCTGGGTACAGTTAAGTCAGGTGGAGAAACCAAACTGTTATTACAAAGTGAAGCTTGGCCAGAGTTAAATACAGTGAAAGAAACAGTTATATCCCAAATGTAATAGTCTGATTAGTTCTGATGATTAGTCCAGATGTCAGTGGTAGTGATCTGTAGGGGTGCTGTGCTTGATCTGGCAGTAGTTTTTGACTAGATATGTGACGAGAGGATTGTTTAGTGCAATATTTGCTCTAGCCTGCTGTGTTGATTTGGTTTTGTTTGCTGATCTAATCTGTGTCTTTTCAGTAAAGTTGTTCATAGATCAACTAGTACCTAGTAGCATCTGGACAAAAAAACCCAGGAGGTACTTGTGGCATGGCCCAGAACATGTTCAGGTTGGTCAGAAGAGTTTTCTAATGCGTGTCAAGTACTACTAGTTACAAGATGGATCTCATTGCTTGGAGGCTTAACAAACCATGGAAGAGCTTTGGTAATTATAACTTAGGGAAAATATTACTCTTCAGCTTCATTCTGTCTTGCTTGATTATGCTCGTATGAGATAGATTTTTTTCTCTCTTTATAAGAAAATCTATCTAAGTTGGAAAAACTTTTTGTGAAGCGCATTCAAACTGGTTTTATGCACTTCAGCAGTTCCTTAATCCAAAAGATTTTGGTTGCTTGAGTAAACACATCAAGTTATTTTTGACACCAAAAAAAAAGTGTCATTTGATAGTGTCCCGCTCTGTGCCTATTATGGGAAAATAATGAAACCATCTAATACTTATAGTCCTTTCATTCTTGATTTTTTTCCCCTGCTTTTGGCACAAAAATATCTTAAAATTAATTTACGTCTTTACTTCAGTTTTATTTCCAAACTTCCACTGTCCATGCTTTTTGTACTGAATAGCTTGAACTTTGTTCCAAGTTTGGCACATTTGAGAGAGGCTTGCTTCCTTAATTTCTGTAGTTCTAAGCTACTTTGGGTTTCAGTTGCTATGTTGAGGAGAAATAATGTCATTTTATTTGCTACTAGAGTCATCTTGGTAGAAATCTGTGTTGAAAGGTTGTTTAATCTTTTCCAGTCAGAGTTTGCATTGAACCTGTCCTCAGTAGTTATCCATTACACTTTCTTCGTTGTTAGCAAATTTATTTGCAATTCTTGCTCTGTTTCTAGAAACATGAAAGCAATAGCAGTGATAGTTCTAATTGTCATAAGGTTGGCTAAGTAACTCTTACATTCTCTTTGTATTCAAAGTGGCTGCAGTACTATAAAGATGCTTGTTTGGAATTTAATTTTGCTAGTGATCTAGGAAATAAGTTTCATTTTAATAGGAAAGGTCTTTCCTGTTATGCTGTATTGCAAACAGATTGTTGTTCCAAGAGTTACCATGGTCTTTCCATATCTTCCCTTTGTGAATTGTTTTTAGGAATCACTTCTTAAATAATGAAATAGGAATTTAAAAATATTGTTGCTGGTACCAGGCCAAGTCAGGCCTGTATTGTTCAGGGAAAAGTTTACTTGGAAATGCAAATATTTTTTACAACAGGTACTGAAAATGAAGTGCACTGTTTGAAGTCTTTAGTAAAGCATATAAACAGGAATACAGATACAACAAAAAATCCTGATGGTGATGTTTGTGGTAATTGCAACATTACCTACCATGGTTAATGAATTCTTTCTTCTGCCAATGTTTGCTCAGTCAGGAGTTGAAGTATCTAGGAGCTAATTACAACTGCATAATTCATAGTGAACCTTGATTTTTATGTGGAAAAAGTGGCTTCACAAAGCAGAGTCCTTCTGTCCAGTATGTTCCTCTTGTTATGATTTTGGATGATGTTCACAGGAACTCTACCACTGGTTTTAAAAGTGTAAAATAATTTTAGCTGCCAAATGCTTTGTTGTGAAATAAAAACTTGGCACCAACTTGTGCTTTTGTAGATGCCCAGTATGTAATTCTAGCATGAATTTGTATAGCTGTCCCCAGCAGTGACATACATCTGTTTAGTTAAGATTATTTTTCTCTTGGTATCTGGAAAAAAAAAGTTTGAAACAATTTTATAACTTCTGTATTTGGACACCAAAGGGTTAAAACACTTAAAGTTTAGTATTTAAAAATAATTTTGCTATAGAAATTTTAGACTAGTATACTACTGTTTATATAGGAAACAATTTTTCTCACTGTGGGCGTTTTAGTGTTCTGATCTTTTTTTTCTCTTTCTTCTTTTGTTTTCTTTTAATCCTTGTATCTGCTAATTTTTGTATAGGAATAGCTACTAATTCTTTTGAGCTACAGCCTACTAAATTTAAAGTAATTGAAGCCATGAGTTGACCAGTAACTTTAATCCATTCTATATAAATTTCAGTGAAGAACTGAAAAATTGGTTTCAGGATGAAAGTTATAATGCTTTTAAAGGCATAAAAGCTTAGTATCTTGTTGTTAAGGTGGTCACATGATAATGGCTTACATATTGAATAATGTGCTACAGCACTTTATGTATGTTAATGTACTTTTAATCTTAATGTTGCCTGCAAATATGTGATCCCTTATGATATAAGTTTCCTGTTTATGCACCATTGCCCGTTTAAATCAAACAGAAGATTCTGAAACTGTAAAAACTACACATGTCAATGTTTTACAGCTACGTAATTCGAATTGACTTGATTTTTTCAAGTAATCCTAGAAAGGGGGAGCATTCCATATAGAAACTGCTGAAACTGCCACAGGTGCTTCTCCGAAAACCTTACAGTTGTGGCATTGAATGTTCAGTATCGCTTCCTTTCTGCACACAAGGCATACTGTTGAGGTATTTGTTGCGGTGATTGGTTTTAATGCTAATCTAGGAATTCAGATATAGAATCTATAGATTTGCATGCTTTGCTTACCCTAATTTACAATTATCTACATTTTTATTTGTAAACTAACAATAGATAAGTTGAGATCAGTAATTTTTAACAGAATTTACATTGATATACGAAAACTGTGGTTTATTTTCTTAGATTGTCGCATGGCATTAACAAAAACACAGTAAGCTGTAGGTGCTGTAATCACTATTTCAAATTAAACATTTAGGAGATTTTTTTTTACATATCTGATTTTCAAAAAGATTTATTGTTGACTTTTTGTAGCAAATGTTTGTTTCGTTTTTCAAGGTATGTGACATTATAAGTTGAAGATAGCGTATTTCTATGTTAAAAAGACATAGAAATCTACTTGCTTTTTTCCGCCAATGAATATGGAAAATGAACAACTAAAGCAACTTAGAAGCAATTTTTTTAAAAGTAAATTCAATAGCATTTATAATTCAATGTGAGAAGCACAAGTCTTTGTTTTCTTTCCACAGATCTTTCAAAGAGTAAATTTTGTAAGTTACACAAAGTAAATCTTCTTTGCACGAAGTTATTTTTAAACAATTCTAAATTTTGAGTTGGTTTTTTTTTTGTGGTTTTTCTTTTTTTTTTACTTTCTGTGGATTAGCCATAGTGGAAGTGTCTTGAATATTTTTTAAAGGCTTGCCTCAAATTTTTTTCTTCCCTTACTAAACTTCCTGAATTAGATTGAAATAATAAAAATTTCCTCTTAAATAAAGCTGAACTGAAAGTTAACTTCGTGTTTCTGTACACCAATTCTGTTTGGCCAGATAACACACTTGTCTCTTGGTTTTGAGCAACAATTGAATTACACTCACAGCCAACATTTTTGAAAAAGCATTTCAGAAGGAAATACCTAAACTCATGCTTCATCAGTGTCCTCTTTATAGCTGCTTTAGTTGGATACCAGGACTCTCAGATGAACTGGGCATTTAGAATGGGAGTTCAGATGATGTCAACCAGAGGGAGAAAAATGGATACTAAAAAAAAAGTCCTCTTCGTGCCAAGATTAGTCAGTTTTGAAGACTGCCTGTGGACATCACTTGACAGAAGAAGAAAAACATGTTATAAGTGTTGTTTTAAGCACTGTAGGTCTGTGAATAAATGCACATGCAAAAGTCAGAGTTAACTCAATGTATCAGTGTGCGTTTTGAGTTTATTTATAAAACACCTGTCACTACAGAACAATGCACGTGTCATATGTCAAGAAACTTCAAGATCACCTGCTCATCCATATTCAGACTTTCACCAGCTTTTCTCATGGATTTTTTCTATTTAAATAAGTTTATAATATGAAAATATATCCTTCCTTACATTTGGCTTTCTTCTTTTGCACTGGAGTTAGCATCTTACACTTCTGTACCTTGAAGAAAACAAGATGTTTTTATTCCCAGCTCCTGGATTTTAGCCTGCAAGAAGGCTGAGGGTAAATAATACCATGCTTCATGATTCTAGTTTGTTTCTAGTAATAAGAATTACATGGAAACAGTGAATAAACTATATAGCAAAAAATGCTGCAAAGTGAAAAAACCTTAACGGGACTCAGTCATTTTTCAATTTTCAAATACTTGAATTGCCTTGGAAAGGATGCAAGGTATGTGTTTTTTCTAAACATGGAGTGAATTGACTTTCTGATGACTGCCTTTAGCCCTGGGCAATGTTAAGTAAGGAATTTTTCTCATGTTTGTCAGTTCATGCCTTCATGTATGTTCCTCTCTGGAGCAGGTGCCAAAAAAGAAATGATGTTTTAAGAGCTTTTGTTTTCAGTGTCATTTCTTCAGTTTTTCCACCTGTTCCTGTAGCTGGAATGACCTTCAGAGTTGTCTTTAGTTTTTGACTTTTTTCTTTTTTACTGGAGAGAGAAGGAATTAAGTTTTTGGAGCACTGCTGTCTGCTTTGACAGTAACTAGGCCAACCTTAAGAAAATTCTGCACCAAGTAGATGAATACTGTTTAATAAAGGCTGACTAAACATTAAACATGTCACTCTTCAGGAATTATTCTGCTTTTCTTATTTATGTCTTCATTCTATCCTTCCACACCTTCCTTGCTGCCGGCTTCTTCCTTCATAAGGAATTCATTTGAAAAATGCAGTGTTTGTAATTTGCTATTTGGCTTGTTTCAGTGAGAAGCCTAGCCTAGAGACAAACCTTGAATAGAAACATAAGTTAGTCCTTAAGTTTGGCATCTTTGTCACGAAACAAGAAATTTTTAAAAAAGAGCCAACAACAACACAAACCCCTACAAAACAAAATGTGAAACCTGCTAGAAATTTCTGTGCTCATTTTTTAATTCTGAGTAATGCAGTTGCTGAACTAGAGCTGTCCTATTTGCTGTATGATTAGCAGTAACAAAAGGACGGCTTGCCTGAAGATTCGGTATCAGTGTGTTCCGAACCTCTTTGGAGCTTCCCCTCTTTCGAGGTGTTTAGGATAAAAGATCAAAGCTGGTACCAAAGAGATTTTTAACTTACTAAAAAAGTGGAGGAGGGGTGGAAAAGATTTTTTTTTTTCAAGATACATGACATTGAAGTAGTTCGGTCCATGTCATCCACTGGTTTACTTTTTTTTCCAGTGTTTCTTTCACAGCTCAGGTCTTGAAGTTACTTTCAGTAATATATCTTCTACCAATGTTTTTCTTTATGTCAGCAGCTATGATAAATGCAGTACCTTTCAAGGGACACTTCATAACTGAAATAGCTGAAAATTTACTTGAATATAGTGATTATCTCTGAGTTTTCTCCTTGTTGATTTTTCTTCCATTTTTTAGCCATGCATTCCATGTCATATGGCTACTACACTTTGTAGCCAAATGAATCACATACTGTTTCTCCTGCTTTTCACTTGATAGTCAGTTTACATATAATTGCAGTTCATAACGAAGGGCTGACATGGGGGTTGCACATAAGAGGTTGAACTCCTCTGAAGTCTTATGTGTGGTTGGAAAAGTGAACCATTTCTATTTTCATCCATATAATCTAGTTTGTCCACGGTAATGACACTTAAATTCTTAGCTCCTGGGATAAGCTAAGGCAGATGCTTCACTGTCAGACGTGGGCAGCATTTGAGGTAGACCATACACTACAGATTTAGTATTAGATGTATTCCCAGTTCCTTGTAATTACAGCTATAACAGGGTCGTTCCACTCCAAGTCCAGATTACACTTTTAAAGAATGGTCTAGTAGATATCCTAGCTTTTTAATTTATTCAAGTACTCCAGGGTTTGTTGAAGGACAGTATTTGTCCTTCTGTTTTTCTCTTACAGACTCAGAATCTTTACAGTAATGACAATATTTCTAAATTATTTTGAAAATACATAAAACTATTCCAGTCTGGTAAAACTCTGTGATATCTGTTAAGAGCATTTTCTTTCCTATTTTGTTCCTATTTACATTAGCCTTTTTTTTTTTTGATTGCTTGCATTTTGTTATGATAGGCTAATATAGCACACACTCTTGCTGCCTTTTGTGTTCCCACTGACAGATTTTTCCTCCTAGAGAAAGCTAGAAAAATCAGCTAAAGAAGGAGGTCTTCTTTATATTTCTAGCCTGCTTTTGAGAAAGTGACAGAAGGTTTCTGCAAAATTTGTCAGCTTTTCCTTTTCTCCTTCCTGTTAATATTGGAATGCAAGCCAGTTTAATGGAAATTTGAAAGTATATGGAGGTCCAAGAATAATCAAGCTTTGATTAAAATCATGGACATTGACAAATGGATATTGAAAAGATACTCAAATTAGCCCTCCCACTGTAAGTGAGCAGGGAGAACTTAACAGCTGTGTTATCTTCTGTAATATTTGTGCAAACAGTTTCCAGTCATGTAGAACCTATAATCTTCTTTTATTTTATTAAACTTCTTTTCTTTTTTTTTTCATTACTAACTTGATAGGCTAATTCACACATTTAGGAGGGGTGTTTCTAAACTCACAGAAGCAAGAATGTTACATCCAATTTGCTTGAGTCCCTTGAAAACCTATGCAGTGCTTCCAGAACATTTCTGTAGAACAAGCACATCTTTGTCTACCTGTTAAGAGTAATTTGTTCAGGAAGAGGTAGGAATGGGACAGATCTTTGAATATCAAAGATCATTACATTTTAAAATTTGGCAAACTCTAACTCTTATTTATTTCATTTCTGGGAAATTTAATTTTTCTGTCCCAGAGTTTGGTCATGTAGCTTTACACGCTTTGATCTTAGTTTATACGTCTCCAAATGCCTCTGGCATCTTATATTGACATTCATTTGGAAATGTTAACTGTCGTCTTTTACAGTCAATTTTTCAAAGCAGCGTTAGTTTTCAATAGTACTTACTAAGTAATAGAATTGCTGATTCCTTGAACTTCTATTAAATTAGGTGGCCATTCAATACCATATTGGTTTTTTCATTTTTATCTTTGTGCAACTTTATTTATTTTGCTCTTACTTAGATTTCTTTTACTGTTCTTTTGGGGCTCACAAATTTAAGAAAGGTATCGGAGAACTGAGCTTTTCTTTTTGACCAGAACATATCTGTTAAAATTTCTGTTTCCTAAGGTGCAGTTTCATTGTTCTACATCCTTATGCTGCACAAGTAAATCGGAATTACTAAAGGAGTATCAAATATTGCTTAGCAGCAACTTCAACAAGTCATCCAGTTCAGCAGGGGAAAGATTTGACTGTAGAATTTCTGATACCATAGGCCACTCTTAAAATGAGGGGAAGAGACCCCTCTCAAGATTCAGCAACCTTTACACTCTGAAACTTTCTCCTGATGCTAACTTTAATTATCCTTTGTTCATATTAATCCCATTCATATACTGCCTGCACTGGATGCACAGAACAGATTATTCACTTTGCAGCTCTCCTGACTAATACCACCACCTCGAAGTTTCATTTCTTTTGACTAACTAGGTTTTTCAGTGTTCTGAAGTCTTACTTTCTAGACCACTCTTGACTGCTGTTCTGTGGATTTTCACTAGTAGTCCAAGTGAATAGTGACTTAGAACAGTGCAGTATAGAATTAAATTAAACCTGGTTCAGGTTATGGGTTTTGTGACCAGTATTTTGACTTACCAATTTATGGAAATAGTCCTGCTGTAATAGTTTCTAAAGGTTTTCTTACAGCAAATAAGTTAACGTGATCTAGGAAGCAAAGCTGGGCTTTGTTCTTTGATGTCTTCTCATGAGCTGGAGTTTCAAGAGAATAAGATCCATCAATCGTCTGAATTCTTATTCTGTTAACTGGTCTATTTCTGGATTTTTAAGTAATGGACTTGTCTAAATGACTGAAGCCAAAAAACAAAAATTCCATTTTTCTGACTACGTCTGTCTGGAAAAATATTAGGAAAGATTAATTGGCATCTTTTGCTTCACCATCTAGTTTCATCATTCCTGGCCCTCTTGTCTCCACTTCTACGCTGCTCCTTATGAAGTTAGCCTAAATTGCTAAGCATAAGACATCCTGTATGTTTGTGTAAGCGCATGTGATATAGCACTTTTTCAAATTAAGCCTCTACATCTCTACATGCCTCCCTGATTTCATTCCTAACCTCCTTGATGCACTAGAATATGCAAAATCCAGTGCCACTCTCTTGTGCATAGAAAAGTCTTGGTTGAAATTACCAAAGCAAGTCCCAGTACTTATGATGTCACACACTTTGAAAGGAGAAACAAACCAGAAACAAAAGTAAAAGCAAAGCATAACTAAGTATAGCATCTTTATCTATCTATCTTTTACTATATATGTATATATTTTGTTGTTAGGAAGAATAGTGATGTTGTTGTTACCTTAGAAACCAGAATGCCATGGACAATTGCCAAGTCATGTTAAGTTTGTTTTGAGTATTTGATCTTTTGCTCAAGTTAAAGCAATAGATTTCAGAATAAACTGCAGAAGATGGTAAAATTCAACACTTAAATTAGTCTGAAGTTTATGTAAAGATCAGCTACTTCAGACTATTTTAGAATAAAGCATTTTGACAAGTTTAAATAGGAAGATGGTTTAAGGCACATAGTATATTGATTTTATTTAAAAGTGTATTGTCTCCCAAATTTTGCTTAGAAGTGAGATATATGTGCAAAAAGTTAAGTTAGTTATAAAACTAAGATTGATAACTAATTTCTTAATGGAAAATTTGCTAAGTGTATGTTTTCTCTCATCACCAGCAGATAGATAGTCAGTAAGGGCAGCAGCAGCAGCCAGCTAGCCTGATGAATGAGTGTAATCCAGTTTCTTTGTATTGTACAGCTTGAGAAATGCCAGTGGCCTGACAGCAGCAGACCTTGCACATACCCAGGGCTTCCAAGAATGTGCCCAGTTTCTCTTGAACCTCCAGAACTGTCACCTGAATCGTTTCTATAGCAATGGCACCTTAAATGGGGTTCATCAGAATGCAGGTCCCAATCCATTCAGTGGTGGGACAAGTCGAAAGAGATCCTTTGAAGATACGGAGTCTGCTGGAGTAAAGAAGGCTAGAACAGAAGGTGAGACCCCAGAGGTAAAAGGGATGGGTTGATACTGTTGCTGAGAAAGGAAAATAAACATTTTAAAGCCTTTTGGAGTGGATGTTGAGTATTATTGACAAACTCACATATGTAAATTACGTATTAATACAAGAAGCAGATTAATACAATTATTCCATGCGCAAGATCCCAGTTCTCCCTATCATCATCTTGGCATGTTCAGAAATTTCTATTTCCAGAAAGTGCTAAAGCTGCATGATGCCAAGAATAATTATGCAGAGGAGTAGGAGCTGAAATTAGCTTCTACTCCTTCCTCAGTTTCTTCAGCTTTAGGAATAACATTCCGTTGATTCACAGAGATGCCCGGATGTTCTGATGATAATTTTCCGTTCAGGGATTAATTCGCAGTTCAGAAACTGCTAGGTAGGGTGGATGGAAAAAATTGAATGCAGAAATACGTAAGTTAACATACCTTGTTTCCAGGATTGTTTTCCAAGGGGAACTGCTATCTTACAGAAGGGTGTAAGACTGGAATGAACCGTAAGGTTTCCTATCCAGCCTTGTGCATTGAGGATGCTGCTTCTTTGCCAGGTATAGTGGAATAGTACAACCCAAAGATCCTTTTTGGTAGCTCTATGTAGAAATCTTTTTTTACATCTTAGGAACACCTTGAGTAACATGATTAAGGAGAATTATCTTCTTCCTTTCTATTGGTCATCCCACTAAATTCTTACTAAAAACAAGGGAGTAATTCTGAACTCAAACCTCCTTTTTCCTAATGATGCTAAAGGATGCTTTTCTTTAGCGTCAGGAAAGGGACTTCGTAGGTCTTCATTGAAGACACTTTCTAACGTGACTTTCAGTGAGCCAAATAGAATGGGCTTAAACCATGCTTAATTCCAGATAGCAAAAGGGTGTTGAGACCTAAACCATGTTTCTAAATATGACCTGGGCAATGTAAATCACATCAATAGCTACACTAGTATTTGTTCAGTACTTGCTATTCAGACACCACTTTACCTATACCAGGATCAGAGACCTTAACTGAGTACTCCATTGCCAGTCATAAACAGGATATATTCCTTCATGTAGCTGGTCTAAATGATAAATTTCATTATGGAGGAGAGTCCCTGTGCAATTAAATACAAGACTTCAGAAATAAGTATTTCCCAAGTAGCTACATAGAGTAAGAAAACTTGCCCAGTATACAAGTTCCCGTAGCAACTACAGAAAGATGTTTTCAGTCCGTTGATCTGCTACTGGGAGGCACTGCTTGAAGTCAAATTAATTTATCTTGCATTTTGAAGAGCTGCTCCATCTGAATGTTCCTAAGCAGCTGTCTCTTTCAGTCAATAAGCAGCGTTTCCCCACAATCTGGGGGAGTGGCACTGGGCTACGCACGTTGTCTCTTTTGCCGTGAAGTAGCAGTATCTGCATTACCTTTCACTGTACAGAGCTGGGCCAGTACCTAAGTTAGACTGAGCAAATGGACAATGCTTGATGTGAACGAGTGCTCCTGAGCAATTGCAGAAATGTTGGAAAAGCAATCGGAGTAGGTAATTTTTGAAATTGTTACCAGTATGACTTTTTAAGACCTTCGCAAACAAATGCAAAAGCTTTGCTGCTTTTGCTTGAAGGTTTTGGGAGTAACTAAGAGATGTATCCCAGCTGCGGAAGCTGCAGTTTCTAATCTGACATGTTTGCCCTCAAAGACATCAGTATCAGTAATAACTATTGCATCGATGTAAAAAGTCTTTTGCACTGAGAATGAGTCACTGTTCCTGAGGCATTTTGGTAAACAACAGAGCTGAGTAATGAGGAGTTATCAGTACATCTTTGTGCTTAGCTGGCCTTTTTAAAGAACAAGCCCAATTTTGTGTTAATTTTAAACCCTTACTAAAACCACACTGTTCTGTTGTCCTTTAAAGATTATTTGCACAGGAGATTCCAGATGTTCAGGGAGTGAAGACAACCTATATTTGCAGGGAAGAGTCAGGTTTTGATGGCCGTACCCCAAATCAGAACAATCACTGCTTTGAAAAAAACTACTTGCTGCAACAACATATGTCCCTTACAAGAACCTGTAAGCACTGGAGTTGAGAGAAGATAAATGCTTAAGGTGTGCTTTGCCCTGGAATAACTAAACTGGGCAGTGGATGGGCATTACTTGTAATTGTTTATATGCATACAGGTGTATCTCCTAACAGGTACAGAGTATTAAAAAAGGCCATAAACCTCAAAATTAGGCAATGCTGATACATGATACGCTGTGATAGAAACTAATTACTCAAGTGTAATTAACAGAAGTAAATTGGTGACCACTTTCAGAATATATGCCAAATAGCTTTTAATTTTGACTTAGAAACATAAACTGGATTTTATGTCCATTTTTCTGAAATCAATTCCAGAAATTTCATCCTGCCTCCTGGGCAGGTCAGCAGAGGGTGGTGCACAGGTTCAAAGATGATGATGATGATGCACACTGGGCCAACTGGTCATACAGCTGTGTGTGCTGCTCACAACCAGTGTCTCAGCGTCTCAAGCCTCAGCACAGATGCTTTGGGTGTGCTGCGTGAGGTGTGATGGAGGGCATTCCTGGAATTGCACCCTGGAACTGGCCAAAAAGAAACTGCACTTTAATACTTGTCTAGGCTAACTGAGAAAAAAAAGTCCTTCCCTTCCTGGTTTAGGGTAATTTGAAGCCTGCTGGTCCAAGGGCCCTGACATCATTTAGGCCCTCAGTGATTTCTTTGGCCCTGGAATACTTCAGAGGTTAAGGTTCTTTAAAAATGAATAGTTTATGAAAGTTTTGGTTGTGCCCAAGGTAATGGGAGCTGAATTGCAGTCCACCAAAGCAGGCATTTATAACATAATGATAAGAATGCATGCAGTGTGTGTAGAAAAGCATGTTAATGTCAGTGTGAGAGCAGGGTAGGGCCTGCTGGGATAGTACTGGAGCAGTGCTCTGGGTAGATATAAGAAACAGTAGTGAAGTCAAGCCCATCTTGCTTATTAAAGCATTCCCCCCAGCAATCTAATTACTTGTCAGCTCTCAGAAGACAGATCTGCTTGTTCAGCACTTGAAGAGATCCCTGGAGCAGTCTGGTATGGGTAAGGGTGGGTTACTGGGACCTGGCCCTTGGGAGTGAAAAAGGGAGCAGTCTAGACTGACAGTAGACAAATGTGAGTTGGGCGCATCACGTGTAAAGCCTAAATATGAGTAACTTAAATTTCTCTTTATTCAACCTATTTGTACATCAGACGAGTAACTTTGATATGTAGGTGCAAAGTCTAATAGGTACTGTGGTAATTCTCTCTTTTGCTTTAATAATGAAAGTACTTGTCTTTTTGTTGGCTGAGTTTTCAAGTAGGCACTAATGACTAAACATGACTCTCTTTTGTCAGCTTACAGCTTTGATGGCTTAATACCCATGCTGAATGGAGGAGTTGAGGACGATGCTGACAATATGCACGTTGATAGAGAGTTTGCTGTTGTATCAGGTGGGAGTGGACAGTTTCCTGTTAACTACAACAACATTCAAATGGTTGAAGACAGCAAACAACAGGAGAGTACTTCTGTTGGACCAAAAGAAATTGAAATATACACTGTTTCTGCAATGCAAACTCCTTGTCGTTGCAAGAATCAATATGCGTTTTATTTTTAATTTAAGTATAAAACTTAGTCCTTTATTTTTGCACATTGTTGTCTGGAGTCTTGAAAACTATTGTATTGCTGTAACACCCATTATATTGGGGGTTTAGTAGGTATCGAAAATTAGCTGTTTCATGCAATGTATTGTAATGGTGAAAGAGAAGTTTATTAGTAATTTCTTAATATTTCAGGTAAACAGAAGTCCATGATGGCTGTTCACTTTTAACCTGAGGCTTGTATTACGTTGTGCCTTGCTTCTAGTTGCTATAATTTTGGGTTAAAGGAAGTTCAGAAATAAGTTAAATTATTCATTTAATTTTGATTGAGTAGATAGTAAGAGGACTTGATAGGGAAACATCCTAGCTTTGAAAATAGCATGTTGTGACAAAACTATACTCAAAATAGTACAGCAAATACTACAGAGAATAGTCTAGACATATATCCTGTGTTCAGAATTTGTTCAGACACAATGACATAAGTGCAGGATCCTGCTGTGGGATTTTTTTAATGTAAATAGAAGATTAGACATCACAGTTTTTATCTACTATTTGGAACTAGTGTTGGGAAACAGATTTTGTGTTTTGTACCAATCGTCATGAAACAGTCAAAATGTTACTAGGATTGGTCAATATTAGTGCTCTAGATTTTTTAAGGGCTGCTTAATCAAGATGCTTTTGGTAACCCCAGGATGTGTATAGAGTTTGATTGAAACTGTCTTGGGTCAGCTTTTTTTGCACTTTGTAGGTTAAGACATGGAGTTACTACAATGGTGCATTATTACATTCAGAAATTAATTTCCTATTTATCAATTTTTTCTGCCAGATACATGTTTATGCTTTGTACCACAGATCCAGTTCAACAAAGGGAATGATAATTAATAGATATTTTAATATATTAGGAATAAATATATATACATATATATAATCAATACTTTAAAAGTAGACTATGATATTTTCCAGTGATAATTACTAAGTGTTCTTATTTATGGAAAAATTATTTTCTTTCATAAATATACTCTATTACTCTATTACTATAAGTGCTCATTTTTAACCAGTAATAACATTCTATAATTATCACTAGAACTATTCATTACCTACTTTTGCATATTAACTAATAGAAGTGCCAGATTTTTAAAATTTGATTTGGCAAAACCAGCCTATAAGGGTTTATTTTTAAACAGCTAAAATTTTGCACTTTTCAGTTAATAAACACTATATGAAACTCCTTCTGTGCGTTTTCATCACTGAAGTGTTAACTTTGAAGTCTTGATGGGTTTGTGGGGGTTTTTTCCACTTTTAATGAGAATTCTTGGTTAGTGAGTTCGGCTGATGTGGTTATTTTAACTGATGTAGGGACTAAACAAGGAACTCCAGTTAGTACATCCAGGGAGTTACAAATTGGACACATTTCTTGTGTTACGTATTGGTGTCTGTGAAGTATCAGTGCTGTAATTCGTATTTGGAATAATAGCCATGCAAAAGACTGAGAGAGAACCAAAACTCCAGATTTTTCCTTGTCAGACAGTGGTACTCATTATGTGTCACTTAAATGGGAACCCAGTGTTTTACAAACGTGGGAAGTTGCCAACAGACTAAATTAACTGAATTAATTTGCATACACGCAGTAAATGCAGTCCTGTTTTGCACATGGGTTTATGCGTTCATGGAGACATAAACATATGTGCATGTATCCAAGGATAATCACAGAATGTAAAATCTTTAAATGTCACCACATAGCTCTGTAGTTGCTATGTTTGCCTTGCTCATCTTTACCAATATAGACATAAATTATATTTTTAAGGCAGAATTTATCATGCATTTTTTGTGCTAGTACTTTTGAGTACCACTGCAAAAACATGCATTTCAGACAGACTTGATGAAATCTGTTCATAGAAACAAAACCTATTGTACTAATTACTAACTTCAAAGGGGAAATTGCCTCCAAACAGTTGTCAGTGATTTTTGCATGCACATTTTTAGAATTTTGTTTCCTACTACTAATATTTTTTAATCTTCTGTGCGCTCTGCTGTTGCTATTGTGTGGCATTTTGCATGTGGATTGTACACATGCTATTATAAACATAGCATTAAATGCAAACCTGCCCAGTATGTTATCTAGCAAGCTGCTAGGTACATTGAAGTACTTTCTGAATAAAGGAACTTGGAAACATTTTATATTAGCACCCTACTGTAACATTTTTCTATTTGACTTACTTCAGCACATACTGTACTGTGAGAGTTTTAACTAAAAAGAAAAAAAAAAAAGCCACAGTTAAATTGCAGCTGAAAAATAAAAAAACCCCAACCTTTCACCCTCTCACAGATACTCACTTCTTGTATGTACATAATCTTCCATCCCAAGAGGGCATTACAGTTAAGGTGGAAAGATGCCTTTCATTCCACCCTTGAAAACACTGCCCAGAATGTTGTCTGCTGCACTTATTTCATACAGTTAAATGAAAAAAAAGAAAAATCTGAGAATTTCACATTGTCTTTACAAAGATTAATATAGGCATATTTTCAAAACGAATGTAGATAGATAGTTGCATTTTCAACATAAGAATCCATGCCACAAACTTACTGGTCAGATCTCATTACTTGGAACTACCTACATTGTTATAAAGAAAGGATAGATTTATTTTCAAAGCTGTGTATGGAAACATTTTTTAAGTAAGTGAAGTATAGTGGAGACATTTTGATGTATTTCGATTTATTCTTAATTGTTGGTGACAGGTGTATTTCTTAATGCAGATATGAATAGCAGTAGCTCCATATTGAATGCACTGACAAATGGATGTGCCATCAATGGACATTTGGATTTCACCGCCGCACAGCAACTCAGTGGGATGGATGCCAGGCGTGAGGAGTGCTTAGCATTAACACCTAACGGAGTAATTCCTGGAGTAACTTCTCCCAGTAGGCATCGAATTCATGCCAGTAACGGCACCGAGGAACCGGAAAAAGCCATGAGTAACTCCACCGATATGTGTGGATCTCTCCACCTGAATGGAAGCCCGAGTAGCTGTGTTTCCAACCGGCCCTCGTGGGTGGAAGACCCTGGAGATACTTTGCACTATGGACACTATCATGGTTTTGGGGATACTGCTGAGAGCATCCCTGAACTCAGTAGTGTTGTTGAGCATTCCAATTCTGTCAAGGTCGAACAGAGATACGACAATACTGTCCTAGGCACAATGTATTTGTACCACGGTTCCTAGGTGAATGACATATCAAACACATATTGAAATTGCTACCAAATGAAACTGGGGGGACAGAATCCTCACATAGCATTAAATTTGAAGATTGCAACTTGTTGCTATTTTTACACTTTGTTTATATGAAAAGTAAACCTTTAATTTGACAGCCTTATACAATAGTTGTAGTTTGTTGCATGTATGGGGCTTACTTAGTGATAAAATAGGTGCTGTCATGATGGAATGTTTGTTTTCATTTTTTATTATGGAATGTTCTGGTTTTGTATTTTTTTTCTAAGCTTGTGAACACTATCTTTCCCTTTTTAGAGCTGTTTTCCCTTTTATTAAAACAATGTTTAACTGAATTTTGTGAAGAAAATGTTACGTATGTGCATCACTTAGAGGTAAAGATTTTCTTTTCCGTATCTTCTGCTGAAGCTATGGTAGCAATATCAATGCCAGCTCTCACTATGCAAGGTTGAAAGTGGCAATCTTCTGGAGCTTCTCTGACTTTATAGTTTGTACATTTGTTTGGTATAATTAGATGTTCATCTTTAAATTTTTCAAACAAGTTTGTTTAAAAATGCAGAGACATTTGGAAGAAGTTGCTGTTTCACTTTCTGTAGCGTAGAAGTGCTTTTTGTTGTTGTTGGGCTCTTTGCATTACAGAGTGGGAAAGTGGGCTGCCTTTGTTTGGTTGCAGTTGGGTGTGCCTCAGGTTAGCTCTGTGGTGGGTTTCTTTGGCTTCTCTCCTTTATATGTGTGCTTGATATTTTACCATAGCTCACAGACTGGAGGCATGTTGGCACTGTTCTGCTTTGTACGCAGTTTAAAATTGCTGTTACTCGTTATAGAATTTGCCAAGTCAAAATATTTGAGTTTGACTGTCTTGGATATACATTTATTGTCTTTTTTTTAACATATGCTTTGAAAATGTAATGTTGTGTACTCTTTGGGCTATGCTCACGGAAAATACATTGTATTTAATGCTTAATACACAAATCAAAATTCTTATAAGTGCACTATATGAGCACTAATACTATAAGTTGCTGCTTGTGTTATAAGTGAAGAGTGGGGAAGAATATGGTAAATGAGATAAGCCCTCTGAATTGTGTTGATTTTTTTGTTCTTGTTTTGTTTAAAAAGGGACCTTTACAAATTGGATTTAAAAAAAAATAAAGAAACATATTACATTGTATCTGAATATTTTGTTTAGATGTTATTATTTTAGCGGCAAGTCGAGAAATAGTTTATATGTCACAATTCTCATAATCTTTCTCAGTGCTGCTGTGGAATTTCTCTTTGTCAGTAAATGAAAGTAAATGGGAACAACCCAACAAGTTGTCCTTGATTGAATTACAGAAACACAAACTGGATATTTGGTGTATGACAGTTGTATCAGCCTTGAGCTCAAAAAATACTGGGTTAAAATATCGCGTGTCTATAAGTAAAAAAAATATATATAGTCTCATTCAGACATTTTTAAGCAAAATGCTACTGACTGCAGAGAAGTCAGTGTTTGAAATAGCCTTTACACTCTATGTGGTTCACTACACACAAGATGCTCACAGTGTATTCAGATTGAAAGTAGCACTGACAGGAAAATTGACCATTTCTTTTGCAGATAGTTGGCCAGACCAGCAAAACTCCTCAGTGCCTTCTGGAAACAAAATAAAAAAGACCATTAGTGAAAGCTGAGTGTCACCTGAGATGAGATCTCTGGCATGCACATTAACCACTTGCTTGTGCTTGGACAACTGCACCCGGGCCCTGTTTTTAGATGGTTTAATTTGCTGGTGTAGTGCCCAGAGGAGCATGTGCCATTGCCACCATACTGACACAAGACAGTGACTCTCATTTTCTGTAGCATTTGGTTTTGGGGATCTTCTTAGTATTTGCCGAGTTTGCTCCACATGTTTTCTTGTACTTCTTAAAATAAATCAAAGCAACTCATAATAAGCACTGCCATCTTACCTTCATGGCTGTAAACTGATCCCTAGAGGGTTTGTTTTGGGTACAAATAAATGGGCATATGAGGGTGTAATGTTAGGTACATAATTTTAGCATGATAAGATTTATACTCTGTTCATAAGGTAAGATTTTTTAAAACTGTGTACATTTGGTTTTCATTCACTTGCTCTTTGCACGTTTTCACCTAAAAATACCTTGGAAGACATTGTACTTCAAATTCAAAGGGACAACTTAGAGCTTTATTTTAAAAAGCACTTCTGTGCCTGTGTGTTCAGCCACATGCTGATAGACAGATTCCAAGGTCTGTATCTGTTTTCAGGCCCCATTGAAGCCAGTTGTTAAATTATGATTAAGTGGAGAAGACCAGTGAGGGCCATATGATGTAGATGCACTGCGTGTGTCCCCTGGGTGTCTTCATCTACAGTTAATATTGCAAAAGTAGAACTCTGTGACAGAGTATGACTCAGGCAAGAGCTGAGGTGTATCAATATTAAAACATCAAATAAGGATAAGAATTCCAAGACAGCATTTTTGCAGGTGCTCTTTGAGACAATGTATGTACTTACTGCAAAGGCCATCTAAACTCTTGTTTTTAAATTATCCCATAAATTTTCAGTAGAACATGAAATAGGGAATCACAGAATCCCCACGTGGTTGAGGTTGGTGAATACATACCCAAGTGTATGTTGCTGTTGTGAGCCCATACCACACTCGCAGGAAAAAAATTTTCTCATGCTTACTTGGAATTTTCTGGTTTTCAGTTTGTCTTGTAATTTGAGATACATGTGAGCAATAAAGTTTTAAAAGTAATGAGCTCAGCAGATCCAGCTGCACTTCTGTGCTGAACTGGTAAGTAAAAAATTGTCAAGCACAGAATGAATTCTGCCAGGTGTGGCTGTGTCTTTCCCTATCACAGAATCATAGAATGGCCTGGGTTGGAAGTGGCCTTAAAAGTCATTCCAACCCCCTGCTGTGGGCAGGGACATGTAACTATTGATGATGCAGAGGCCTTGGTTTTAAATATCTTGCTGTTAAAAACCAGAAGACTTCCCTGGGGTTGCTGTGCTAGACCAGCTGAGGTAGTCCGAGAAGGCTGGCAGAGCTCACAAACCCTCCTCAGGCCTGAGTTACCAAGTCTCAGATTCTGCTGACAGCAGTGCTGAGCCATTTGAATTAAGCTGTGCTTTGCAATTCCTGAAAGGACTGCTGGGTTTTAAACACCTGGAGTTGAAGTCTCACAAGCTTTTTGCCTGGCAAGGGTGGTAGTATTGAAAGACTGCTCATACTTGGGCCTTTTGTCCAAGTCTAGAATTTTCAAGGCTTTCATGTAGTGAACATTGTTGTAGGTGTTGCTTTGTCTTACTGTTACCTTGGTTCTGGAAATGGCTGTCCAAAAGCAAAGTTTTCTTTCCATCTGCCAGATGTCACTCCATAGCACCACTGCGAATGTCATACGGAATTCACTAACCATCTTCCTCATTATCTCTCTGGCTTAATTTTGTGTGAAATTTCAGTTTATTTCTTTCTGGCTGATGCAGATGTTTTTGCCCTAATTCCCCCTCAATGTAGCTCCTTTCCTATTTTGTTTTTCAAAACCATTTGCAGAGTTTTGGCAGAAATACAAGTCGGTACAGATTCAGGCAGTATTTTGATGCAGAATATTTCTGACTGAGTAGTTAAAATTAGCAGCATTGGAAGAGGGAAAGGGAAGTGTTACACTACTTCTTACGTAGTTAAAGTCTTTAATATTTTTAACAATCCCCTGATTGCAAACAAAATCTAGTCTAAACTTCTAACAGTGATGAAAGAAGGCTTTCATTTGAGATAAATATTAGATTAAGATGAGATGCTGCTTGGCTTCAAGAGCCAAATACTTTCACACCCTTTCCCGATTGCTGGTCTTGGACCTTACTGATCAAATCCTGATCCTTGTTCAGGCTCTGGTTCTGTAAGCTAGCAAAAGACACTCTGTAATACAGTGTATTTCACTGCTTTAGCAAACTGTCATCCTCCTGCAGTCTGAAATTGAACCGCACCTTCCTCTTTATACCCAAGTTACAAATCACTACGGAGCTTCTGCCATTCCGATTTACAAATGTAATACACCCAAAAGAGCTGCCTCAACATGTGAAAATAAGTCCTGAGCACAAAACACACCTAGATGGAAAAGGATGCCTTGCTGTCCCCCACACTAGAGCCAACCTACAGTACAGCTGTTATCAGTAACACAGGCTCTGAACAACAGCCTTGCACACATCTGCACGTATTTTGTGTACTGCCACTTTCTCCCAGTCAGTGAAAAACCACCTTCCCCCAGCACAGAACTGCCCAGTTTGTGTTTCCATGCTGACAGAGCCACTGCAGTACATCCTTTATGTCCCCCGATCTGGGAATGTGGGGCAGCAGTAGCAGACGGTGAGGTAGCTGGACCACTCCTCACTTTGCTGTGCCATTACATGTGACACACGCTGCAGTTTCCCACTGACATATTCAAACCCTGGTATGTTTTCTCCAGCTGGTTACTAACCCAGTGAAATTCTTTTTAAGTGTGCTTTTAGGGGCCTTTGTGACAAAAAACCCCATACCTTCTCTGGCACTCTAATAAGTGATTTTTTGGGTTTGGGGGTTGGTTTTTTTTGTTGTTGTTTTTTGTGGGTTTTTTAATTTGCCCCTAAATCCCAAGTATGGCTTCATATCAAGGTACAGCTAAAATTAATTTCTTGATATTCCAGGGTGGAAGTCCTGGATGCCATGTTTGGGGGCAGGTAACCTGAGGATGGAACAGTGTTGTGGATGTCCTACAGGGACAAAAAGGAATGGAAGTGGCATCTTCCTGTGCTGGATAGCGCTGTGCAGCAATTAGGCTGAAGCATAAGAGGCAGGAGTGGAAGATGTTACCCTGGGAGCATCCCATGTTGCTGCTGCTGCTGCTGGACTGGGGAATGCAGATTCACAGAGCAGGAAATCCTTGAGACCCAGCTGAATCGGGGAAAGGGAAAAAAAATAGTCTTGTGTAAGCAGGATTTACTATTCCTGGCAACTGGTAACTACATTTCTGCTGCACTGCTTAATGACTCCCAGACATTTCACACCTCTCCTTCCTTTCCCAGAGTTTCCTGTCTCATATTGGTGCCTGGTTGTTCACAGGAAAGGATCAAAAGAACTCTGTTTTAAGGAGATGGCTTATTTTAAAGGCATATCTGGCTGTAATTTTTTTTTAAATACACTGCAATAATTTATAAAAGAGCTACCTACTTGGTTCTGTTATGAACATTATTAATATCCAATTTAAAAGCTTTACCACACTTAAAATCATACCCCACCCCCCAAAAAGGATAACGAATGTTGCCTGTGGTCTGAGAATGAAAGCTGGGCATCATCTCTCTCACCAAAAAGCGTAAGTGTTAATGAGTAACTTCTCTTTGCTTCCTTGAGATGGAGCTGCACATACAGGACTTGATAACCATTTCCAAATCAGTAGGAATTAGCCTCAACTGACTGAAGTGCAGTCAGGGGAGACACACATTTGACACTGAAAACAAGTGCCCTGGCTCGATCACTGATCTGAGCAGTGTTCCACAAGGGAAATAACCAAGTACTTGAAGCTGAACACAAAACTAAGTTGCGTAGTCTTAATTATATTTCTTCTTGCCGGCTAAAACTGTAAGTAAAAGGAGAAAAATAAGTTTGTCTGAGTTTCTTCTGCTGCAAAGCCAGGATGTAATCTTACTACAGAGGAAATACCATGTATTAGTAGAGTTCTTCTTCGGATGTTACTGAAAGGTCAAAGGCTGTTTGTAAGTGCTAGCTGGCAGCTTGATCTCACCAAAGATACTTGTGCTTTCCTGTGGCAACCACAAACTTCATAGTGTCTGCAGTTTTTGCCAGGTTTTGTATGGGGGAGGAGAAGTAGAGGTTTGTTTCTTTTATTTTATTCTCATTGTTTCTAAAAGGTGTTGCGAGTTGGATCAAGTGTCAGTAATATTAGCTATGTAGCTTGGAACCTGAGTTTATTCTACTTTATATTCGACATACAGTGTAACACAAATATCTTCTAAAAATTAGTACCAAAAAGACAAATTAGGAAAATAAGGTAGGTACACAATGTAAGAAGAACCAAGCAAAAAGTATATGCATGATGTAGAGAAGCACTTACTTAAATGGTAGTTCCTGAGATCAAGCAATTCTTCCTATTATAAGATGTCCAACCAGAAAATTCTATAAATTCTAGGAAGTGTAAAACTCTTAGGATTTTTTTTATATACAGTACACCTGATAAAATGCCTAGGGATTTATTTATTGGACTATATTCATAATTAATATTTCAAAGCTGCATTTTCAGCTGGAATTCTAGTCTTGATAAATCACAGATGTGTTTTCCATTAGCTGATGTGCTGGACACTGTTACACTAAAACTGTCACCATTTGCCAGATAGATCTTCACTCGTCATCTTGGAGCATCATCCTGCGGGTACAGGTTGGCATTGCTGACAGTAATCAAGTACCACATTGCTGATCACCCCTTTTTTGAGCTCACAGCAATTCTCTACGTGAGCAGTGCTGCCTCCATCAACAGGGGCAGGAGGCAGGAGTATTCCAGCTGCTGTTTTAGAGCTAAAGAATCACCATTATCCATGCTGACGTGAAAAGGAACAAGGACCTGAACTACAGTGGCAGCACCCACCCTTACATTTTCGAGGTGTCTGCGAAGCCAGCTTTTCCTAACATGGGCAGCCCCTGCCCATCAGCAGGGCAGAGTTGTTGTGCCAGGCCTGCTGTGTGGCCTGCAGGGGCAAAGGGCTGGAGGATGCAAGGTTCCAGATGGAAGTAAAGCAGCAGTGGCAGAACGGCCCTCACCCCTGGCAGATCCCTCTCCACACCAGGACCAGCATCCCTCCCAGTCCCTGGTGCCATGCCTCCCCTGCTGGGAATGGCACAGGCTGGGTGAGCACATTGGCTGCAACAGCCCTGTATTCCTCAGGTTGTTGATAAGCTGCTCTGACCAGCTCTGCACAGCCCCAGCCAGATGTGTGCCAGCTGGATGCTCTGTAACCAGGTTAGCATGGCACCAAGCCCAAAATAACAAGCCCTATTTATTAGGTCTTTGGTACTCTGCCCGAGGTTAAGCCTGTCATGACCCCAATAGTAAAAGGCAGAACAGCTGAGGGAATAATCCTGCTGAAGCCAGAGACCAGAGAATAAGATCATCCCTTGGACTCAATTTGCAGAGTGAAAGAAATGAGTTATGCACAGGTGACCTCTTGGACAGGTCAGCTGGCTAGTGTGAGACTGAAGACAGCAAACATGAACATGATTGCCTCTTTTCATCCTGAAGGAAGTTCAGAAAACAGCTCCAACATGGAGTGGCAGTAACACTGAGGTGTTTTCTCGTCTTCTTCTACATGTTCTCCCATAGGAACCTATTTGAAAATATCAGATACACTGAATGTTACATATTGTGTCCCACTGTGATTATTTGCTAGAAAAGTTTGATTTATTATACATTTAAGAACAGTGTTCCTCCACATCCTGCTCCTGTAATATGTCAGTCTGAAAAAAAATCCTTTCTTTACCTTAGATTTAATTTTAAGACCCCCTTCTGACTTCTCAGTCAACACAAATTTGTAGGATTCCCCATCCATCACTACACTATTTCTCAGGTCTGCAGCCCTGAGTGCAGCTCTGCTCTCATCCCACCTTGGATTCTCTGCTTCTCCCTGAGGGTGTGCAGAGCTTGGGCAATACCTTAAAACTGAAAGTAAAGAGGCACCAGCAAAGTGAGGGAGAGACAGAAACCAGACTGATTATTCCAAACCTGCTAGGAAAAAGAAACCAAACCAAAACAAGGAAAAACAATACCTAGGATATGTATTGGTTCGGCACGGCCTGGTTTTGGGTAGCAAGGGGGCTGCAAAACTGGCTCCTGTGAGAAGCTGCTGGAAGCTTCCCACCATGTCCAGCAGAGCCAATGGCTGATGGCTCTGAAGATGGACATGCTGCTGGCCAGAACTGGGCCAGTGAGAGAGGCTGGTAACGCCTCTGGGATGACGTTATTTAAGAAGAAAATAAAAACAAAGTCATAGGGGTTTTGCTGCTAATCAGAGAAGAGGAGGAGGTGAGAACATGTGAGGGAAAACAACATGGGGACACCAAGGTCAGTGGAGAAGGAGGGGGAGGAGGTGCTCCAGGCACCGGAGGTTCCTCTGCAGGCCGTGGTGCAGACCTTGGTGAGCAGCTGTGCCCCTGCAGCCCATGGGGATCCATGGGGAATGCAGAGATCCACCCGCAGCCCGTGGGGGAGGTGCCTGTGCCGGAGCAGGTGGGTGCCTGGAGGAGGCTGTGATCCAGTGGGAGACCCGGTGGAGAGAGAGGGCCCTTGCTCCCAGGCTGGAGCAGCCTGTCCTTGGAGGACTGCATCCCGTGGGAAGAGACCCATGGCACAGCAGTTTGGGAGGGCTGTGTGCCCGTGGGAGGGACTCACGCTGCAGCAGGTGCGGTTTGGCTGCTGCTCCTGAGAGTGGGCCCACGCCGGAAAGTTCCCGGAGAACTGTCTCCTGTGGGAGGGACCCCACGGCCTCACAGGGAAGGACTCTTCTCCCGGAGCAGCAGAAGAAAATCCTGGTGATGGACTGACCAAAACCCCCTGCCCTGCCTCCCTGTGTTGTCAGTGGGAAGGAGGGAGGGCCTGGAGTGGGGGAAGGTGTTTTAAGGGCTTATTTTACTTCTCATTACCTTCCTCTGATTCTGTTAGTAATAAATTTTACTTAGCAACTGAGGCTAAGGCTGAGCCTCTTTTGCCCTTGAAATATTTCTCCCGTTCTCTTTATCTCACCCATGAAGCCTCCGTTAACCCTTTTTGACTCTTTCCCCTCCTTTTGCCCAGCTGTGGCAGGGGAGGGTGAGCGAGCGACTCTCATGGGTGCCTGGTGTTGGGCCAGTGTCAAACCACGGCAGGATAGCAAACCTGCAGTGATGGAGGTGCATGGCTCACAGGAGGAGGGAGGAAGGGAAGGAGGTCTCAGTCCTGGAGAGAGCTTCCTTGCTTTGTGGAAGCCTAAATGCTGCAGGAAGACTCTGGAGCGAGAAGCAGAATCCACATCCAGTTTCCCACCTGAAAAGAATTAACTGAATCAAACAGGACTGGAATAGAGGACAGCCAGCTAAGAGGTTGGAAGAACCCTTCCAACAGCTACTTTGTTCCTCTGTCCCTTCCCAGTGTCTGAACCCGAAGGTGAGCAGAACCACTGGCTCTTTCTGGCAAGATGCAGCACAGCTCCTTTTTCACTGTTGCCTGCAGCAAGCAGCTGTTCCCCCACCCTGCCTGGGGCTGTTAAGGGGCAGCTCCCCTACTCAGCAGAAGCCACAGCTGCCAGGAGAGAGTAGGTGGTCTTTTGCAGCAGATCAAAAGCAAGCTCCAGTCACTCCCGTAATTTCCCCTACTGAGGCTTTCAAGGAGCGCTGGTGCAGTGAAAACAAAGTCCCCTCTCAAATGGCGAGGGGCGTAAATTGGGAGACAGTTGTGAGAACAGATGTTTGACACAGAATACAAATGGGAAAGGACAAAAGCAAAGTGGGGAAGGCATTTAATGAAGTCCCAGCAAACACTTTGTGCGCTCCTACACAATCCCTTGTCTGCTCCAAATGGCTAGAGGTGGGTTTCAGTGTACTTAGGAACCTCTGAAGGAGTTTAATCATTGCACATTGCAGGAAGGGGAGCTCAGCATGTGCCTTGTGTAGCATTTAAAATGTAGAGGTTTCTATCTTGCAGATTATTACATGTTGAGTGTACTGGCTGAGTTGGTCTCTGGTTGCACCTGTATTTCTGCTGTGCACATCAGCTCTGGTGCCCTCTTGAGAACCTTCTCCCTGAGACTGCTTTGTACTGTAAATGGGAATGGCATCATGCCAAGGAGTGTATTTTGGCTTGCACAGGGGACTGCAGAGCACTTTTTCTAAACAGTGATTTGCTATGCTTTAGAGCACATGGGCTATGGAAACATATGGGCCTCTCTGCGCAATTTAGATGTTAGGAAAACAAGCCTTTGTAAGGAAAGAAATGGTATTGTACAGGCAAAGAGACAGACTGAGTACTGTGCCAGATCCCAGGTCAGAGCTATAGAACTAGGAAGCTACTGAATGAACTGAAACCACAGTGAAATGGGGAGAGAGAAACTATTAATAAAAACCCAAACAAACAAACAAAAAGAAAAAAAATAATTTCATCACATACAGACTCAATAGATAAAAACAGCAAGTGTCAATTGGGGTGCACAATAAAAGCCAAATCCAGAGCGAAATAAAGCACTATTAGCTGAGGAGTCTGAAGATAGAAACCACGGGCATTGAGGTTAACTGCCCAGCGCCATGGGAGGAGCGATCCTGCCCACTTGGTGAGCGGTCAGGGGATGGGGCGGGCAAGGGCAAAAACACCACAGCAGCTCGGTCCCCACATGCAAACTGTAGAGATCAGATCACTGGAGATCAGGAGAGCTGACTCAGGAGAGCTGTCTCTCACTTTCATAACCCTCATACAGCTCTAATGAAAGCCTGAATCATCTTACTCACTGCCGTGATTAAGCAAACAAAGGCAGCAGAAAGCTCGTTTGGGATCTCTGTGGATTACTGACTGCTCTACCCATCCTCTGACAGGTGGCTGTAGTAAAGCATCAGAGAAATATTCTTGCCTCTTCAGTAAGCTACTGACTCAACTGGCTGAATTAACAAATATCCCAGAGTCCAACGATGTATCTCTGCTACGCTTAGTGGGGGCTGTGTACCACCTCACTCCCTGAACCCCTTATTGTTACGTGGGCAGCTTAAATTAATGCTTGTTGTAATTAATTTATGTGCATTTTTCACCACCTTTCCTCTTTTGAATATCTAGTGTCCCACATGTGGAATACTACAGCCAAGTGATTGCTTCGGTCCTGTGTTTATTCTCAGGAGGGATAGAGTGCACGTACTGGCGGATTGCTCTGTCCTCCAGTCTTTCATGACACCCTTCCTAGAGCGACCAGAGACTGTACAGATCATCCCAGTCTCAGCTCCAAGGAAGTCACTGACCTGCAGTTCCTTCAGCCCTCTGTTCATACCTCATAGGCATCATAAGCCTGTCCTTCTCCACATCTTCTATTACTCGGTGAAGATGAGTATTTTATGAGTATTTTATGAGTATTTTATCTTGGTGGAGATAAAAATCAGCCTACAGCAGCTAATGATGAGGCCTTCTTGGATTTCACTATCTCACCAGCTATTGCTGCAAATTAAAATGAGTAAATTTTTATTGAAATAAGGTTTTGAACTCTGACATTCAGCACTGCAGTCCCTCCTGTGGCTGGACTAGGGCAGCTGCTGGAACCAAAGGAGATGACCCAAACAAAAGCCCACTTGTGTAGCTTTCATGTGTTATGAGTAAGTATCTTTTGCTGAACTGCCTTAGTCAATTCAAAAGTAATGGAGACAAAACCCAGCTTCTAAAATCTCCATAGAAAAATAGAGTCTGGAATGCATTTCTGTTACCAGGTGTATACATTTGCTGGAGAGAAAGTTGGATGTGAATTGAAGACTTGAAAGAAATTAAATTACTTGAGAGGGTACTGTAATTGAAAAGAAGAGAAACGTGTATGTTTGAAACAAATTTATTTTCTACCATGGGAGAACTGTAATTGAAAAGAAGAGAAACTTGTTGAGTGAAGCATTTGGAACTGATTTGAGAGGGAAAGAAAGTATAGGGCTCCTGCACTCTGAAATTAATTTCTTGCTTGATTTGTAGTATCAAACTTTGGAAACATCTATATCAATTCATTTGAAAGTGTGATGTCCTGCCCTAGGAAATCAGGCATTGCTGTTCAGGGATAGAAAAATATGATGTCTTAAGCCTGCTCCTCAGCTCTTACACAAAGTGGAACAAGGCATTGATTAAGATACAACCAATGGTGTCCCTGTCTGGCTCCTCAGTACAAAGGAGACATGGGGCTCCTGGAGTGGGTCCAGTGGAGGATTACAAAGATGATGGAGCATCTCTCTTATGAGGAACAGATGAGGGAGCTGGGCCTGTTCAGCCTCAAGAAGAGACAACTGAGAGGGGACCTCATCAACCTCTCAGTCTCTGAAGAGAGGGTGTCAGAGGATGGACCAGGCTCTGCTCAGCAGTGCCAAGCAAGAGGCAATGAGCAGAAACTGAGGCACAGGAAGTTCCACCTGAACATGAGGAAGAACTTCTTTACATGCAGGTGATGGTGCACTGGAACAGGCTGCCCAGAGAGGCTGTGGAGTCTCCCTCACTGGAGATATTCAAGAACTGCCTAGATGCAATCCTGTGCCAAGATGCTCTGGGATGCTTGAGCAGGGAGGTTGGATGAGATGACCACTGTGGTCCCTTCTAACCTGACCCATTCTGTGACTCTCTGATGGCAGTGCTAGGTCTAGATTTCAGATGCAATGTCACCAAGGTTTTCTTCTCTGCCCGGGAAAGCCCACTTGTGCCTAAAATTTACCTGAGGGTAAAATGAATACGCATCATCATGAAATGACTCATGAACACACATCTATCTCAGAGAGTCCTATTGTATGAGCAAAACAACACTGTTTGCCAGCATCTGTCTAGTACTTGATGGAGGAGTTGGTTTGTCCTTCTTATAAAAAGCTAAAAAGATACAAAGATAAAAAGATGGATGTTGCTGAACACCATAGAGATTTCTCTGTAACCAAGAAATGGTTAGGAATGTCTCTCACACTATTCCCACCCTGCAGTCCATACAGCAACTGTTCTGCACCAGTAGGTGAGCTGCAGCCTCCCAGCACCGTGGACATTTATGCAGCATCACCCTGGGACTTCCAAGAGACCAACAGCTCTTTCACTGTAGTTTCCACTTGCAACCCTTTCAGGAATTCACTCAGTACCAAAACATGGGCTGGAATCAGGTGAAAAACGGCCTTGTGTGAAATTAAGCGAAAAGCTCCTCTGTGTTTTCTGCACTACAGATCCAGTAGCTTGGGTCACTCTGGAAAACATCTGTGCTAGGTCTTCTCAGCCACAAAACCTGCAAAATCAGCCTAGGAACATAGGTCTGAGCCTGTTTTTATCTCTGCCTAACACCCCACTGAGTGCATTCAGGACTGTTCAGGGTACTGAAGGCTTTCATTGACACCTCTGCAGCCACAGGGCAGGAGTGATTGATTGGCTGAGTAATAGGAACGTGCAAAAGGAACTAGCTGAAGATGTACAAGACAGAGTGGATGCCTTAAACTACTTTCTCTTCCTTGAAATAGCTCCGTAGGGTAGACATGAATCAACTGCAGTTACAGTTTTATATTGTCATAAGGCTCAGGCCACTTTCAGGCTTCAGGGTTTCTCCTCATGTGCTCTATTATGCCCAGAATTGTGCTCCATTTTTTATAAAATTTACCTTTTTTCTTACTGTCTACATTTATTTCTCTGTAAGAACACATTAAAAATAAACAGATGCATTGAGCTCGAATCAGGGGAATCTTGTTCAATGTAATATTTTCTCCCATATATCTTTCTGACCTCTGACAACTTCTCCCTAAAGGAATTAAGATTAGAAAATCAGAGGATAAGAAGATAGAATCACTGGGAAATTCAGGCTGGAGAGGACCTCAGGAAGTGCCTCATGCACCACTGCTCCAAGCAGGGCCAGCTGTGAGGTCAGACCAGGTTGCTCAGGGCTTTGTCCAGCCAGGTTTCATAATCCCCCAAGGATGGAGCCTGCCCAGCTGCCCCATGCAGGACCTGCCTGTCCTCATGGAAAAGGTTTCAGTGCCCAGCCTGAAGCCCTCTCATTCCAGCTCCTGCTGCCGTACCTTGTCCACACCGGCTGTGAAGGGCCTGGCTGCCTCCTCTCCCTCCCCCCTCTCCCCACGGGCTCCAGGGTGTCTGTGAGGTGCCCCCGAAGCCGTCTCTGCCCAGGCTGGACCAGCCCCAGCCTCTGTTCAGGGGCCAGGCTCCAGCCCTGAGCACTGCAGGGGTGACCTCACTCTGGGTCATTGGCATCTTTCTGCACTGGGGCACCAAACTGGTGGTGCCCAGATGTGCTCTGACAACACATGCTGGGCACAGGGGCCCTGCCCCGAGCTCCTCGTTGTGCTCCTGCTGTTGCAGCCCCAGATGCTGCTGCCTGGCTTTGCTACCAGCTCCTGCCCAGCTCACTGCCCCAGTCAGAGTGTGTATCTGCACACTAGTTTTCCATATCCCTTGACTGCCTCCTCTCCATCAGTTTGTCTCATTATCTTTGAACCTCCTCATAATTTTGACTACTAGAACATCCTTTGCCAATGAGCTCAAAAGAATCAGTATTTTGTGAAAATTCAATTTTCATGAAAAAGTGCTCCTTTTCATTCGCTGTCTCTGGCGGTTTCATTTGGTGACCCACAGTTCTGTGAGAAGCAGAGAATAAATTTTCTTATGCAGCACACAATTTTGTAGAGGTACATCATATTTCTCCTCAATCATCCGTTTCCCAAGCAGAAGAATCACATTCTGTTCAGTACTTTTTTGAAGTGGATCTATGCAGCAAATTCTTGTTATTTCCTGTACCTCTTTTCCATTTCCATGATAACCTTTTGAGATGAGATGACAGTATATGAAAAGAGGATGCATCATAAATTTACAGTGTAATGATGCATGCTGTTTTGTGCTCCCTTCTTTTCCTAGTATTTACCAAGAGTCTCTCTACTACTTAACACTCAAATGGTGTTCTCAAGGCACTACCAGATATTTCTTATGCATTTAGAGGAAACAGAGAGCCCATCAATACTCGTGTGTACATAGTTAAGATTGTTTTCCTTATGTAACCTATCATGAGTGCAGTAACACCAGCTTTCACCTCTGCCTTTATTTCCAGTTGATGGGTACCATGAGCTCTTCTGCAACCGTCTGCAGCTGGTCACAGTTCAGATACCTCGGGATAATTTTGCAGATGTGGCCTTAAGGACATGCTTTAGTGGTGGACATAGCATACTGCGTTAACAGGTGGGTTCAATCATCTGAGAGGTCTTTTCCAACCTGAACAATCCTGTGATTGTCTGACCAACAAACCCTCCCACCTCATGATGGATGCTTTTCTTCCTGTATCACTTTGTATAGTGATTTTGAATAATGCAGGTCACAACATAAATTTCTCTCAGACTTCACCCATATCCTCTTTTCAGCTGCTTATTTATTTCTACTTTTATATCCCTACTTCTAAAGCTACTGTTAAAGTTTTTCTGTATCCTTGTTTCCTCAAAGATCTTAGATAAAGGGGCCTAGAGGAAGAAGGGCAGCATTTTCCACTGGCCTGAACAGACCCTTCAGAAAATGGTCAGTCTGCACCAGAAGGTGCCTACAATCTAAAATCTGCACCAGTTGTTAGGAAACTACATGGAGCTGGCCTTTCTCAAATAATGCAGGCTGTAAACTAATATTTTGTATAAGGTCACTTTTACCAGGATAGATAAGTGGTATCACATCAGTGCAGCCCTGGTAGGAGGAGAGCTGGGCGTTTCCCTTTGGGCAGGACAAAGCCTCCTTTGAGAAAGCTGTGCTTGAGTGGGCTACAGGCTGTGCTGCCACACGGTTATCACAGCGGAGAAGGGGAAGGTTCCTGCTCACTGGGTCTGCAAGGGGAAACAGTCTCATCCCGGAGAGAGGAGGACCATTTGTACTGCTTTGTGGAGACTCTCAGCTGCCCGGTTCTGTACTGGGAGGCACCACAGCCAGTCTCGCCATGTGCCTGTTTGCAGGCAATTAGAGTTACGGCTTTGTTAGGGAAGAGGAAGAGTAGCCTCTGCGTGGAGCAAACCCAGCATTTTTCCATAACCTTCCTAAAAGGAAGTGGACCTGGAGTAAATGTGTCACCTGTATGCCTTTTACTGTAACATTTGAGAAATGCTTTTACACCTGGGGAGTCTCTCTCTCAACAGGGAGAAGGTGCATGTTTTAGTGGAAAGCCATCAGGACAACTCACCTAGAAAAGCCCTGAAAGCCTGAAGCAGACAGCAACAGCTTCTCACTGACATGGGCTAGGACTGTGTGGTTATCACCGTGCAGGTCACCAGCCTGACAGATGATTCCTCTTTATGAGCAGAGCAGGAGGACTGGGCGAGTCAAGGGAGATGGAGAGTTGGAAGTGCTGGAGCTGAGGCCATCCCCATTAGACCCACAAGACCTCTACACTGTCAGCCCCAATAAGCTGTGGTGGCCTTGCCACTCTTCTGCCGTGAAACCCCAGAGGTGGCAGCCGAGGGAGGACAGTGCACTGGTTCCACGGCAGCACTGCACACGCTGTGGGGGCAGACATGCCACAGAAGCTCCTGTTTGTGCACACATGAGATCAGTCAGACCCGCATCCTTTCTCCAGCTGTGGCCTAAGAAAGGCACGTGAGAGAGCTGAAATGGGGACCTGGGAGAGGACTGCTCAGAAATGTCTGCCACAACTTCACAGTGTCATTGGTCCAAGGGCAGCCTGATCTGAGATGGGTGGAACCTGAAGAAGCACATTACCCACTAAATGGTCTCTCTTGCAAGCCCACCTCCCTCATATGCCTCCTGGGCTGTCAGGATAAAGGGAGGAACCCCTTGCTTCTTCATGCAGGATGTGGAGGACACAGATACCAATGGCCCTGCTCCTCCAGCTCTTCACTCACCACAGGGCATGCAGAACAGCTCTCCATTAAGAGAGCTCTCCATTAGGCAAGACCTCCAGATGTTATCAGCCCAGAGCAAATATGGCATCCCCATCCTGTACACATCACACTTGCTCCTGGACCTGGCTGGTGTGCAGCACTGAGACAGAAAACATGTCTGTGGTCCAATCCTGGTCTTCGATGTCCAGTGCTGGGGGACACTTGAAGCGTGAGGGATTTCTTGAGCTACTCTCCACTTGGATGAAGCCACCAAGTGAGTAAGGACACTGCTGTTAACCCTGTGTCTGTCACAGCACAGACAGACCAGCTCGCCCCCTCCTGGGTTTTTTGCCTGTTGTTTCTCCTACAGCCTAATCTGAGAGTTACAGAACTTAATTCTGAACTCAGTACTCAATATAAGACAGAGGTCTTCAGATCCTTCAATTTTTATTACTTTAGCAGGAATGATTACTGTGCAAGAGGGACAAAAATCCCTTTAAATAAAAAATAGTTTTACTTTTTTTGTTCACTAGCCTCAAACCATGTTAGCATTGAATTTTAAAGGTCAGGGCTGGACTAATACAACTCACCAGTTAGATCTTCACTAGCCTATTATTGCACCAATTTCAGAAGGAGAAAACTGAAAAAATTGCCAAAGGAGATCAAGATCAGGCTGGTGACAAAAAAGCTGAAATAAAACAATGAGGCTCATTGTGTTGGTGACTTTATTAGTTTTTCTACTTTCTCCTGAAGTGTGCTTCTCTCACAAAACTTAAACACCAGTGCTCTGCCAGAGAATCCCCTGGCACTTGGCCTGTTGGGTCAGACATCTGTGATACTACAGTCATGTGCAGACCCCTGCAGATACTGAGGGCACCACATGAACTACACAAATAGAAGTGTGTCAAAGTCAGGCATTTTAGACTCTGTAAGTGGCAAATTTTCATGCAGCTCATGAAAAGGTTCCCGTCACTTCTGAGAAGACAAAAAAGTGCTGTCCCCCAGGGCTCCGTCTGCATGTGTGATTTGTAAAATGTTAGGAAGTCAGATGATGGTTGCAAATTGCTTGACACTCGAGAGAAGGGGTAAATAGATGAGGAAAAACTGGGAGATCAAGGACTCTCTACTCAAACAGCTCACATTTAAAAGATGCTTCATTAGTATCAACATATCAACACAACATGGAGGTACTCTGCTTTTGTAAAGCCATATGCTTTGGCACTTCAAGAGAAAACATTAAATGTCCATGTGCAAACAGGAATAAAAAATTTAAGAAAAGGATTCCTTGCTAAAAATATATTGTTTGAAGTAAAGTTGTGCCAAGCAGGGAGAACAGTTACAGAGAAAAGAACAGCTAAAATACAGGATGGGCAGCAGGTACAGTCTTTAGTAAGCAGGCTAACACTTTATACTTGTTTAACATTTTACTTTAAAATAAATAGTAATAGACCTGGTTTATTTCCATTTTGAGTCTTGTCTAGAAATAAAGTGATCTCAAAGTAAGCCAGGAGGTGGTGATGTTCCTTACAGAAATAGCAAACTGCTGAACAGGATGCCTTGGGACAAACTAACAGTGCACACAGTTCAGCACGTGTGTTAGAGGATGCCAGGCACAGAGATGTTTCTGTCATAAGTCATCTGGCAAGTGCAAGAGCTAGTATTATCAAGTGATAGCCAAAAGAAAAATATTTTCTCTAACAGCATCTTTGAAAAAATCTGCAGTTTTTCCACAGCTGAGAAGAGTATGTTCAATGCTCAGTGAGTAATAAATAAGCAGAAGGCACATGAAATGGGAGTCCTGATACACATGGAAGACTTCAATGCCTGAACCTGCGTGTGCAGTGCCTTCACCCACAAATTCTGTTCACCCTCTGCTCAGGCACTGCCTAGCAAAGAAGTCCTGGCAGCCAGTCCATGGCTCTTGCAAATGCCTCTGATGGAGAGTTACTTGCCAGGGAGGGTTTTGTGATTTAAGGAGACCATTTATTACCTCCTTGACTCTAATCAGGTTGATTTATACCACTGAAGGATTTGGACCACGTACATGTCTGAAAAGTGTTTGCAATACCTCTGGTTTTATGATGGTTATCAGCCTGACCTTGCTGACCTTGATATCCACACTATGGACTGCGATACACTCAAAGTGCTCAAGCACTTTGGGGGATTTGGGGTAGTTATTTTAGAAGCCCTGGTAGATTGCTGAAATATCACAGCTTTGGATTTTCCTGCCCTATGTCAGATAGCTTTCGCACTCCAGTGACTGCACTGTCCCTTCTGAACCTCATCTTTATGACTACAATGTATTAGAGAAAATCAGAGCTGTGCAACATCTCCTGAAGGTGGGTTCATGTTGCAATATTAGTGTCGTGTAATTCTTTCTAGGTCAACCTTGAATGGCATTTGTGCATTTGTAATGAATGAACAGCCAGCTAAAAATGAAGTCCTGGACGTTCAAATGACTTGGCATAGCCTTCTGGACCTGAATGTCAAGTCTAGCTAAATACGTCTTCAGGGGTCAGATTTGAGTTTTCAGTGTTCAAAAACATGTAGTATCAATATCCCTTATGCTTTTGCTTCCTGGGGAACTTGGAATGATCATGCTTTGCCAGTGCGATATTTTACCTCCTAAACGTTTTTAAAGAGGTGATTCCATCAAAAGCAGTGCTGCTGTTGTTGGGGGGGTTTATATTTTTTTTTTGTTTGATTACCTCTGAGCCTTACCCTGTACTTGCTCACCATGTGTGGGTCACACTGCAAAGTGACACAGAATCCACTTAATATATGGTTCAAATGCTAACTTTGAAACTCCATCCAATCTTTCCAGACCCAAGTATCTTATTATTTAATTCTCATTTTCAAATCCTAAATACGTTTTGTGTGTATTTTAGCAGACCACATGTTTGCTGACATTGGGATGAATGAAATTACCTGATTTACTGTTTGGGAATTGGGAATATACCCTATGATATCTCTGAATGTCACCATTCATTTTAAAACGTTCTAAACTAATGGCACTGTGAGGACTAATTACTGTGCTGTGATTCTAGGTGTGTTACATCAGTCTTAATAATTACATGCTTGATTTAAGATTAACATATTGTGAAACATGCTTGTAGTAAGATATTGTTTGTGGCAAATGGGCCATCAAATATAACAACAGTTTTCTCCACAATGTTAGAAGAATCTTTTCTCTTTTTCCTACGGGCCATACTAAATCACCATTTTCCTCACTTCAGTGCTGAAGTTTTCTGACATTGTTGGGAAGTCAGAGGGCAGCAGGGTTGCTTGGAGAAATGTGTAGATTGAATGGAATAAATAGAAATGGTACAAGTTAATCCATGAGGATGGATCTTCATATGAGAAAGGATATGCCAGTGCCTTCACAGGTTTAGCCTGGATTAAAAAGAAAATAGCTGGGTTGGTCTCTCTTTTCCCTGAGGAGAACGTTATTTTGCTTACAAGAATTAAAATGAAACCTATTTCAGGGTCTGGACATAAGATAAGTATTTTTCAAAACTTCAACACTCTGCTTATTTGCCAGTTTTTTCTGGAGAAGCTTTCCTCTTTTTGCATGACCGAGTTTGTAACAGCAAATAGCACCGTCCTGCCAAAAGGGAGGGCTTGACATTCTCCCTTGCATTTCTCCTGCAAGCATGGGCACTTGGCACCCTCACACAGCACACAGCCTGTGTCTGCCTGAACCCAGGGCTCTTCCCTCCTGCCTGGGGAGAGCTGGCACCTGGGAAGCACTTGCAGAAAGAGAGCTGAGCTGCTGCTTGCAGCTGAAGCTGGATGCCCAGCTGAGCAGGCAGAGCTGCCCATGGCTGAGAAAGGGAGTCAGTTCCACTTCTGCTACTGCTGGCCCCACTACCCCACCACCTCCCTTGCATGGCTAGCATCTACTTAGACCCTCTCCTATGCCCATTCACCTACCAAAATGGCAAAACCTGGCCACTGCTTTTGCTCAGAGAGGAACCTGGTGCATGATATCCCTGGCAGAGGTGGTGGTAGGACCTTTGGCCAGGGGCTGGGATGGGAACCACCCCCTTCTGGCAGCAGGGGGCTGTTACATTGGCTCACACCATCTTATGAAACCTTACCCCAAGACAGCTGCAAAAGGAGGAATAGAACAAACAGGAACCTGGAAAGGAGGCAAAGCAGCTTCTTCCACCTCAGCCTGACTTTTCCCCTGTGGCAGTTGGCTTTAAGAAGCTGGCAAGGGGGCAGGAGTAGAAAGATCAACAGCAGTGGACACAGGTGCCCAATAAAGGTGTTGCATGAAGGCAAAGAGCAGATTGAAGTCCTGTATGCCATCTCTAGTGGTGTGTCTTTTTAGAAAGAAGCCATTCATATCTAGGAGTAAAATATAATTTCCCATAAGGAGAGGAAAGCCCAAAGATAAGTTCTCTGGGTGACCAAGAGCTCGTGGGACTGCCCAGGACAGCATCCCTGATGCAAGGGCCATGTGTGGATGCATGGTCTTCTTTTTCCCCCTTCATGAACTGCAGACTTTTGGTAGCCTGGAAAACAGCCCGTGAGACATCCATGACTATAAGGGCAGTGTGCAGGTCTGGGGCTGGTTCCCAAACTGCTCCACAGAAGTTAAGGGACAAAACCTCAAGTCAGATTTAAAAATCCCTTAAGACGCAAGGGATACTGATGGTAGCTTTACTCCTACTCCTTTACTTTCCATCTCCATCCCCCTGATATTTCTTCAGCTGATATTGATCCATTTAAGATGTATAAAGCAAATAACTGTATTTAACAGCCCTAGTTGTGAGCAATCAAAGAGCTCTTAGAAGATCTCAGAATGTGAATCTACAATGTTTACCCTCAGGCAGGAATTGCATTAATAATTTAAGATGTCTGTGTGCAATTGAACAGTAATGGTAATTTTGAGCTACAAGGGATCAATCTAACAGTGTATTCCAGATGTCTGTATGCTGTGGAAACGGTTCTTCTCTGGGTAAATGTCGTCTTTATATACAGTGAGCTCTGAAAAATTACAGCCATTTTTCTCTATGGTTCATTTACAAAGCTTTCCTGAATCCCAGGAAAAGCCCTTACAATGTGACCCTCAGTTTGCACGCATATCACTGCCTTGCCCAGCCAGCAGAGCTGCTGCTGCCTTGCCCTGTCAGTCCAACGCTTCTTAAGTGTCCAAAGCCTCAGAAGCCAATCATGGAATCATAGAATACACTGAGCTGGAAGGGGCCCACAAGGATCATCAAGTCTAAATCCTGTCCTTACATAGGACAGCATGAAGAATCACACCATGTGCCCGAGAGCATTAAGTGGGAGGCACTGGCTTCAGCGTGCCTTCCTGAGGAGCAGCACTGGATCCACCTGGAGCTGGACCGGCTGCTGGCTCAACCCAGGGCACAATCACACATGGGACACATAAGGTCAAAGGGTGCAGCTGCGTATCAGACAATGTGCTGTTTGTGCAAGAAAACATCTTTCAGTAGGATGCCTGGCTATCAGCCTGGTTTCACAGTGGGATCCAAGGGGACAAATCCACGGTGCGTCCTCCCACAGGGTCAGCAGCTCCATGCCAGCCTGGTACGGGCTCCTCGCTCACAGGGAGGACTGGTTGCATAGGTATGGAAAAGGCTCCACCAAGACCAGAGTGTAAACCTCTGCAAAAGTATTTTCAGGAAGGGCAACAACTGAGAAACCAAGTAAGGAATATATCAGTGCAAATAAATTCCACATGAAAGTAACAGCTGTAAGAACATCTAGCCAGGCACCTCTTTGTCTGGAGGCTCATAAAATCTCTGGTGACATGGTTTCCCACAGTGCAGCCCTTGAGGTACTGTAAATAAAATGCCATAACACCCCCTCTGGAAGGAGTACACCATAAACTAAGCTTTGGTCCAAGGTCTCTGCTAGCTTCCTCCAGCTGGAGGATGGTGCCCAAGATTGTCTTCATCCTCCTTCAGAAGCTGCCAAATGCTTTCCATGTTGGCTGTTGCTACTTATGGCCTTTGAGCTATGGAAATTTTACCAGCTGTGATTGGCACTGTAACAAGAAAAACCAGCCTGACAGTCAAGGCTAATGGTGGGGGAGGGGGAAAATAATCACTTTTTACTGGACTTTTCTGAATTCAGCCTCCCTCAACAAGGATGATTGTAACTAATTAGGCAGAACATGGTAACAACACTCACATTTGGATGTGTGGTGTCTCGATGGAAGAGGAAATTAAATAGGATGTGATCAGAGAGCTGCAGACAAAGAGAAAATGAGGCCAGTCCAGACGAGTAGCTTTTCATCAGAGAATAGAGGAATAGATTAGTCAATTTATTTTGTTGTACCTAGAACATTAATAAGCATTACACAGTATTGTAATTTGCAATCCAAGGAAGCATCTGAAATGCCATCCTTGAGGACATAGTTTCCCTCCTGCCCTGAGCAGACATGCACATACACACACACACACACACAGACCCTCTTCACCAAGTGTCTTGAGCAAATGTAGTTGTTAAGTGCCCAGGATTGTCACACTGGAAGGATGCCAGGGCTCAGCAAACTGAGGAACAAAACAAGGATTACAGAATCATTAAGGCTGGAAAAGCCCCTTGAGATAAAGTCCACCGAGGAGGTGCAAGGTGGACCAGGTGACTGGGTCCAGTGAAGGTATTGGCAGCTTTGGCACAACTCAGAGACACCTGGCAAAATTTCTGGATGTCTTTTGATATAGTAAAGGACTTCAAATGTGAGCAGAGACTTGTGCTGCTTGGTTGCTAAAAGGTGTGATCCCAGCTCTGAGACACACAGCTCTGGTCTGACCATCCTGCAAAACTACATCCCGAAGCTTGTAGCCACTCTTGAAAATGTAGATCTCCAGTCAAAGGCCTTTTTTACATTACTCTACCATATAAAAACTGGGAAGCATAGGTACTTTGAACTGACAGTACTTTTTTCTTGCCTGCTGTTGGCTGTGCCCCCAGTGTGGTCAGAGACACAAAGTAACCTGATGTGGGAAGCAGGAATCAGGCTCTGTCATCCTCCTCAGCATGAGCAAACAGCGGGATTGTGCTCAGTTTGCAGTCATGATCAAACACCAAACACCTGTCCATGTGCTGCTAATGCAGAACGCAAGGGATTGAAAAATTCTCGCTGATTAAAGGTAATGTCAAGGGAAATCCCTCGGGCTATGAATGCTGCACAGCACAAATGGGCGAATTTCATCCGGCAATTCCTGCTTCACACTCTGCCCATACCAAAATTGCATCAGACTTTCAAGCTGGGCACCTGGCTCTGAACATCCTTTTCGGACAGTGATTTTCTCTCCCCTGCGAGCTGAAAGAACAAAATCACAAACGAGTATATGAGAAAATTATTGCCTCACCAATAACTTTTCCATAACCTAGTGGGGAGGAATCATGTGCAAAAGAGAATTTGCAGTAAGATACAACAGTTGCCAATAAAAGCTTCAGGCCGTGCCACTGAAGCTGTATATTATCCATGCAATTTACTGAATCTATTTTAATTTAGCCACTTTCCCAAGAATATGAACGAGGCCAATAAAAGGCTTCATAGGAGCAGAAACAACTGTGAAGCTACGGAGGTGTCTGAGCAGGGACTGGCAGCTCAGGCTTCAGGCAAGATGACAACCCCAGACCCAGAGCCCAGCAGTGTGTGGTTTCTCCAAGGTGCCTCCTGCTGCAGCATCACTCCTTGCAGGAGAGCCTGACCACAGCCACATGAGGAGGGGAGGTGATGGCTGCCTGTACAGGGAAGGCTGGGCAGTGTGCATGGAGAAACTGTCCCCAGACTGAGGGACAGGGCATCACTCCCTAGGGCTGCCGGCTATCCCTCTCCGTAAGTGTCCTGATTGTTAAACAGTGTTTTAAATAATAAAAAAACAGAGTTAAAATTTAGCCAACCTTAAGATAAAGGTTAATAGTAACCACAGCTGCATTTAAAGATACATTGGCTGCCAAAATGTCACCTTCTGCTCTGCCCTCCTCAGAATGTGCTACAAGTTCCCAGCTTGCTCCATCCGTGCTTCCCATCAGCTTGCTATGACACTTGAACACATTGATACATCCTGCCTCCTTCAGCCTTCACTTTCACATAGGGATGGTGTGATAAACTTGTTTTTGCAGACCACACGGAAATTCTCAAGTAACAACTTATTGGTCTTTACAAGCAAGTATTGATATTTTTAAACTCTTCTAAAAATATGGATTTCATTTTTTCTAACCGCTGCTATTTTTAAAATTTTATTTTCCAAGCACTTTTCAGAGAAGATGTAGTATGAGGAGCTGCTTGAGCAAAGATAGACTGAGAACATCAGTATTCAAAGGGGGACCTGGTCATTTAAACCTCAGCCTATTCACATTCCATTAAAGCACCCCTTCTAATACTGCATGTTTGCTGATTTGCTTATTTCTAAGAGAGAAAAAACTTACATAATACCTAGTTCAGACAGAAAAATAACAAACCTGTACAAACAATTTATGGGTCTACAACAGTAGCTGACAACTTCATCATAGAAAGCTGACCTGCAGTTAAATAGCTCACCAGTTGCACTGCCCAGCTGAACCAGGCTCCAGTCAGTACATGTACTCATTTGGATCAATGGTTATCCCAGGTTGCAGAGATCCCATGTGACACCAGCATCCCGGTGTCAACTTTCCACTCATAGAGACCTTTTTTTTTTTAATCTCCCTTTCTTTCCTTCTCTTTCTCTGCTACTAGCTGCTAGCTGTCTCTTTTATTTCATATCTCCCTTAAGGCTGAGCAAGACATAACCCTTATAGATCTCATTCCTGCACAGTGGAGAGGACAGACTATGCTAGTGCTGCTACCCTAGCTCCTGATGCCATTCCTTCACTCTCTTGCTAAAAGGATCAGCTCATCATCTGCGAAATAAACACAAGGTCTGCTGGGGAAGTGATGAGAAAATGTGTAACAGGGCTCGTACTCACCGTGCCTCACCTACGCTTACTCATCTGGCTCCTGCCAAGCAGAGCGTGGTTGGCCCTGGCCCCATGGGAAGGGACTGGGGGCTGCCAAAAGCTTTTCCTTTTGGGTGTCTCCAGACTCTCTTTGTGTGTGAATGGGGACTTCTGTGGGCCCTGTATGGACTGCAGGCAAATCTGCTTTGGGCAGAGGTCTGACTTGGAGCTGCAGACTTCAGTGGAGGGGTAGCTGCCATTCCCTGGATGGCATCACGGGAAAAGCTGTGGGGTTGCCTGAGCAGCACGGCTCAGGTCAGGTCAGTGCCTGGTCTCTCAGGGTGGAAATTGAGGTCTTGGATCACAACACAGTGATAACTGGAGAGATGTTAATGCTGATACTAGAAGTGAATCTGATGTAAGGCAGGTGAATGCAGACAGGTCTTTGCTCGAGCAGGTGACAGGACACAGGAGCAGAGACGTGTTTTGATATGAGTGTCTCGAGGTTTCTATCCATATTACTTCAATCTTTGTTTCTGTCCTTTTGTAAACAGTCACATTTTCAAAGTGCTACCATCCTATTACAAAAATATTTTTAACATTTTAACAAGCAATTTCAACTTATGGACACCAATTTATTTTCCTTGTTGGTCTGTTTAGCAAATTTCTTTTACTTTCCCCATGGTATGATTAGCAAATCTGCACTTACCCAGGTATTGTGAGCAAGACATTTCATGATGACAGAGGGAATCATAAGGAGCAATTTAATGTGCCCAATCTCATAAAATCCCAGCAACATTTGCATTGTGAAAAATCAAGACCTGCTAATACAACAAAATGAATTCCCACTTGTACTGAACCTTGTGAAAACAAGACTTCTACTTAAAATATAATGTAAAACATATTTGAAATTCCAGCTGGCTTTGGTGAAAGCTGTAGGAATTCATTTGACAGCAGATTTGGTCACAGAAGATGGAAAGGATAGCAAGGACAGGGTGACAAGACACTGTGTGTGTAGATAGTAGAGATGTAAGCTATGAAATCAATAGGAATTGTGCTTGTGCATGTGAATGACAGTTTAGTCCCAATTCCCAGCCTTCTGTGGCAGCACCTGTTCTTTGGGTTCATTTATGTTCATCTTCACTCTTGATTCTTACAGTAGGTTTCCATTATACACAAGAGAACTGGCTGGTCTTGCTTTGGGCTAAATAAATGCAAAAGTTGCAGAAACAGCTCTCTATTAGCATAAAGCATATAAATTGCAGCAAACCAATAAACTGTGGCTTCACAGGCACACTACCACAATCAAGAAAAACACCCCTTGAAGGTCTGCATGTTCTCTGGGGCTGGACATGACCCCATGGCCCTCTGGAGCACCCTGCCCCATGTCCTTCCAGGGCTCACAAAGGGACAGGGACTTGCTCATTCCATCCTTGGCTCATGCCAACCCTCCACAAGGCTCAAAGCTGCTACTTTTGCAACAGGATTAAAGTGCCTGCCTCCAGCTCCATGACTTTGCCAGACACTTGCACCTCTCTTCTGGCATCCTGAAGCAAAAGTGAGACATAATGTCCAGGAACACCTTGCTGCTATAGAGGACTATTTCCCAAAACAGTCCTGAGCATGACTGTACGCCTAAATAAACCTGCTGTGTGGGACCCCCTCCCCAGCTTCTCAGACACACTTTGGAACCCAATAGTGGACACACATCACCAGTGCTTGAGTCTTTCAGGTCCCAGAACATGAAGCCTTGTGCACTTAAGCAAGAGGCATCCCATGGATGTCTCTTGGACCAGGTTCAGCTCCATTGGAAAAATTTTATTTCTTCCCATAGCCTATAACATCACTGTAGTTTGGGTAGGTGTGCTAGTGCTGCTGTGCCCACCACACACCTCCAGACATCACAGAGGCAGCCAGCACAGACATTCCAGGCTGGGAGTTCACACCTTGCACAGAGGGCAGGGTGGCAGAGGCATCAGCTCACAACCCACAGTATAGGCCTGTGTGCAATTCTATGCTGTCTTCTCTCACCCTTTTCATGAGAAATTTCATCTTCCTTTCTGATAAATATGGTATCTTCACTGGAAATCTCCTGTTTCCAGAGTTACAGGATATATAGAAAGAAAATTGCGGTGATGAAAACACCACTCCAAGACCAGACAAGTTCCACGTTACTCCAGTCGTATGGATGGCTAAGCTCAGAAAACCCCATTGCTGTGGAAGTTTATCTAAGAAACTCAGAAGTAGCATTCCGGCATGAAACTTCTTGCTACCACTGTGAGCATTTCAAACAGCTCTGCTCACTTCCAGGTGCTGAAGTAGTAATAAAAATACAGCAGCCCAAAATATGTTGTCAAGTTTTAAATTTATCATAAACAAGATGTGGGGAGCTGTGAACTTGCCTGAGGCACAGCAAAACTAAAACATGAATAATTACATAATGAATTACATAATCCAGGGATTCCCTTCTCCTTCATCCCAGTTAAGGAAAAGGTTTAGAAAAGCTGGTGATGTATTTTTGTCCATTTCTATTTGACAGAAATCACCATGGAATATCTTTGTCCAAGAAAAAAACCAAGCAAGACACTTTGCAGAGCTGTAAACTTGTGTCAGGATCATTTAAGTGTGGGGTAATAGGGTTACTCTGCTTATTTGCTTTTTCTTTATGGTGCTGATCCCCACGGATGAAATAACAATCTTGTCTCCAGTGTTTCAATGGATTCTTATCTCTGAAACAAGAGTCAGCAGGTGTTTACCTGTGGACTTCTGGAGAGCTGCGTGAATTCAGCTGTCCGTGTTGAACTGCACAAGGTTCCTGCCCGACGCCCACGCCAGCCTGTCCAGGTCCCTCTGGATGGCAGCATCGAGCCTACGGATGGTACCACCATTACAGCTCGGTGACACCGGCAGCCTTGTCAAGGTAAAAGGGCTCTTCATCACTTCCTCCAGGGTAATGGTGTCAAACAGGACAGGTCACAGGACAGACCCGCAGTGCTCCGCTCGTGACCGGCTCCCAGGAAGAAGGTATACGACCCATTAACCATGGTCCTCTGAGCCCAGCCATCCACAGAGCTGCTTACCCATCTAGATTCCCACCCATTCAGACTGCAAATTCCAAATTCAGATGCATGAATATTATGGGAGACAACATTAAAAGCCTTGCTAAAGTTTACACGAACTGCACCCACATCATTAAAGCTGAAGTAAATGAGATCCAGTGCTCTCCCTACATTCACAGTTGTGGTCATTTTATCGCAGCAGGCAAACAGGCTGGGCGGGTATGATTTGCCTGTGTAAAGCTGTGCTGAGGGCTCTCATTCCTCTTCATGTGCCCAGAAATGGACTCTGTGATTTTTCCAGAGACTGAAACGAGGTTGATTTGTCAATCATTCCCCAAATTTTGCTTCTGGCTTTTTTTAAGACAATCATATATAACAACCTTTTTCACATGCTACAGTCATCTGCACACCTGGCATAATTTATGTAAGATCCTTTCACCTCTCTCCTGTAGTCATCTTTTTGATCATCCCAGTTTACCTGAAATTATTTGGGGGGTGCAGAGGAGTGGAATGAGAAATGCTCATATCCCTTTGAAGGGAAGTTCTCCTCCAGACAGCTGGGAATTCCAATCCTATACCAATCCTTTCTGCTCCTACTGCAGAAACCCAACCCTGCCCCCTAAAGCCTGTCCAAGTTCAGCAGTGCTGGACAAGGAGAAGTGGCTCTGTTGTTACTGTCACCTCATGCTGCAAGCATGTACAGAAGTTGCCACTCCACAGTGTGCATCCACCACCACAGACTGTCCACCAGAAGCAATTGACAGGTAAGGAGAAACATAAGCTTTCAAAGGTTCATTCAGTATATTGCAGAAAATGAAACACATCCACTCGTCTTGTTTACAACACCCCTCTGAAACACACACCCACACACACACAAAGAGTGAAAAAAAAGAGTGTGTGAGATCCTTGTCTACCTACCAGGAGGATGTGTCCTAAGTGGTTTCCATAAAAATACAGAGATCCCAGAAACAAAAAACTTCATTGACCAGTGTTTTCAAGGTGCTAATAAAGCAGCCTCCAGCAGCTGCTTGCTACAGAGTAGAGATGCTTTACCTATATTTTCACTGGGGGAAATCTCTGCTGTCCAAAAAGATTCAGGTGAAGGTCCAGCATAGAAAGGAGCCACCCACACTGATAGCATATCTGCCACACTGATAGCATATCTGAGTCTGTGGCTCTAGTTTTTACTTCGAGCAAGAAATTGATCTAAAAAGCCCCATGTTAGAAAGGATAGGGCAATGAATCCTCCTAAAGTTAGATGGAAATGTTAAAATAATATTTACGTCAGTTTTACAAATGAAAATACACTTGTTCTTTCTGAGCGTTGGTACAAACCTTTACAACTTGTCCTCCAGAAGTTCCTTTGTTTTCATCTTTTATCACTAATAGCAGTAGATAACAGATCTCTTCACTAAATCTTTCCAGAAATACAAGCGTCTGACATTTGTCTCAGTCACCTATGGAAAATATGAGCAGTTTACTCATGGAGGTTAATATTTGTGCTTTTTTGAGAACCTTGCTTAGCTATGGCTTGACAGTGAGTTGTCAAATATAATTTTGCCTGGTTCTGCTCTGTCAGACACAATAAGACAACCCTTGGCCTCTGACTTGAATGATGAAGGTTCTTCGGCTTCCCTTGAAATCTCCAAGGACATGAGTTCTACCTTCTGGCCAATGGTGCCTTCAATAAAATAACACCTATGGATGGTGGGACACCCTGGAAACCCACTTCTAACAGTTCTGCAGTATCCTCTTGTGCAGCACGACACAATTCTGGCTTTGCAAAATGTCACTACTGCCCTAACCCATAACAGCCTCCAGTCCTTTCATCAAAGCTAGCAGGAGTGTCACATAATTTTTGTTTATCTTTTTTTTGGAAATTTGATGCTCTATTTCCCTTGAAGCCATTTAGATAGAATTTCTTTAAATCTATTATAGCCCAGGGAGGATTACTTTTGATAGCAAAGTCCCACTGTTTACCTCAGTATTGTAGCCTTACTTCCACTCTTTACAAGTCTCTCCCTTTTTTAAAAGTCCCTTTGTGCTGATTCTAAGGGCTCAGCATGAAGGAACTCTCACCACACCTTCTACATTCCCAGAGAAAAAAACATTAGTGTGGATAACAAAGATTGAGAGCAGTGTCAGTAATTTTAATTTAAAAATAGTACTTTTGTCTTCTTGAAGCTGTCTCCAATCCAAGCAGAATAGGGTCAGCAGATAAAAAACTGAGACAAAACATAAAATAAATAAAATCCTGATAAAGCATGGAAATAAAAAATCAGGGCATTTCAAAAATCATATTACTCTTCTGCGGTGACACTATGCCAAAATGATATGATCACAATCAAAGTTTTAACTCTGACCATTGATTAGACTTGATTAAAGTTTAAGACGTTACATTTATTTCCTTCTACTTCCAATGTCCTCCAGAGACACCTACAAACTGAAGCATTCAAACTCAGGGGACTTTCCTGAAAGAATTGCCCTTAATCTTGTAGTTGTTGAATAAAATCACTGTGTGGAACATGAATCTAACAATTCATCTTTTACTGATAGGGCTCTCGCTAAATTGTCTGTTCCCAAAGTTATAAGACTGAAGAAGCTATTATGAGAACAGAGCATTTTATTTCAGATGCAACCACACAAATCTCAAGGAGAGAGGAGGCTGGCAGAAAAAAAAGTCCCCTGATACATATCTTTTAATTAACATTGCAAAACATTCCTTTCTGTATGCAGGTGATTAATTTACGCACAATTCACTTGTATTTCTAATCCTTATCAATAAATACCTTTTTTTACTTCCAAGTTTGATTTATTCTGAAAAAAAATTGAACTAGCAAAGTGTATTGTATGCTGAGGGAGTTCAGGATGTATACCACTGAGGGGACAACAGCCATTTAAATTGCATTAATTCTTCCACAGAGTGAGAGCATAAAGGTGACTCGATCTGTCTTACCCAAGTTTTGCATTATTCACTTAATGGATCCAAGTTTATTTTAAGGTTTTTTGGTTTTTTGGTTTTGGTTTTTTTTCCATAATGCTGAGGTATGAGCCTGGGATATATTAACCTTTTAGGGCCCCACTTGTCAGCAAGCCAAATGCAAGAGACAACTCCATATTCTTTGCATCACAATTGTTTCCCCAGAGCAAGAAGCACAAGCAGAAGTTCAGGTCCAGTTCAGCCGGCGTCAGTGTGGACAACAGATGTACCACCATCATGAAGTCACCTTCTGCCTGCATCCTCCGCCGATCCCACGGAGTGTGTTCCAGCCCTCAGTCTCAGCTGATGGCCACAGGAGAAGGCTGACTTACTGAAGTAAGCTATGGAAAATAAAACCAATAACTTAAAGCAGCTTAAAAATTAATGGTACTGTTACTGTCCGTAGGACTGCATAGAGGAATTGCCTTGAAACCTTTTTTGAGGGGGACAGGCTCAGTGCACAGGCACATGGTGCTTACAGCACTGTCACATATAAACTCAAATTACTATACTGCAAGGAATTCTGCCATTTCAGATACATCTTTTGCTCCCTACATCACTAGTTTCCTAAAATTTGGATGGAGGTTAGATTTTCACCCCAGCAACTGAAAAGAATTTTGATTTCTGCAAAGTGTCCATCCATCTGAGTGGGATTAATTTTACACTCTCTGTTACTGCAGTATCTGTACTAGTCATCTACTATGACTACATGTATAGTATGCAAGGTCTTTAAAATGGTTACCCTGAACTACTAGGGTCTTGGAGAGGGCAGCAAAGCCAGCAGTCCTTCTCAAGGGTGTGTAGAGGGTTGACCCAGGCTGGACACCAGGTGACCACCAAGCCACGCTATCACACCCCCCCTTCTCAGCTGAACTGGGGAGAGAAAATAAGACGGAAAACAACTCGTAGGTTGAGATAAGGCAGTTTACTAAAGCCAAATAAAAGGCTGTGTGCACACAAGCAAATGCAAAAACCCCAAAGATTTTATTCTCTACTTCCCATCAGCAAGTGATGTCCGGCCACTTCCCAGGAAGCAGGGCTTCAGGACATGTAGCAGTTGTTCTGGAAGGCAAATGTTGTAAATAACGAATGCTCCCCACTTCCTCCTCCTTTTCTTAGTTTCCATATCTGAGTAGACGTCATATGGTATGGAATATCTCTTTGGTTAATTCAGGTCAGCTGGCCTAGTTGTGTCCCCTCCCAAGATCTTGCCCACTCCCAGCCTACTGATGTGGGGGCAGAATGCTGGAGAGACAGCACTGAGGCTGTGCCAATGCTTGTCAGCAGTAGCCAAAACACTGGAGTGTTATCAGCTCCTTTCTAGCTCCCAATGCAATGGGGAAAATGAACTCCATCTCAGCCAGACCAAATACAATCTCCACCCCTTATTCCATACCATTTGTATCATACTCAGATCCCACAAAATTTAATCGTTTATTTCACTGTATTTACTACTCATTACTGAAATCCCTTTTTAGTAACACTCAAACCACATCCTTAAACCATCTTTATACCCAACATACAGTTTCATACATTTTCATTAACTATTATTCCCAGTCCTTTCACAGACAGATATCATTTTCCCATTCCACAGGATCCCTCTGCCCCTCCAGATGTTCAGAAACAGTCCATGACTTGGATTCCGCTCCATCAGGATGGGTGCTCAGGACAGGAGAAGCAGCACACTTGATCACTGGGCACCAACACCAGCCTGGCTCGGGTTGTTGCTGCACTCGCCTTGCTCCCCGCAAAATTCACTCTTCACCAGTTCATGTCACTCCTGCTGCTTTACTTCCTGCAACATACAACTCACACCACAGATTATTTTTCCCCCAAGGTCAAATCTCCTTGAGGCACACACCAGGTCTCCCCATCCTCCTGCATCACCTACCAAGTATACCCAGGTCCTTGGACAAAGACAATCCCACAAATGGGTTTGCCTTTTCCCATGGGAGGAGAAATTCACACTGACTTCCCCAGCCACTTCCCTATGTGTAGTACAGGGACCTTATCTCCTCCCACAGTGTGTATGGGTTTAGCTTGGGCAGGACCAGGGCGGTTAGCAGATCCCCTAGTGTCAACCAGCCAAGTGGCTTCTGCTAAATTTGCATCCAGATGCTTCCATGCCCCATTGCCCAACACTCTCAACATAGTCTTCAGCAGTCCATTATACCTCTCAATCTTTCCAGAGGCTTGTGGGTGATAGGGGATGCAATACACCCATGACAGATTGTAGGGCTGTGTTTCCACCCCCTGGGGCATTCAATTCCAAGTTTATTTGACACTCTCCACATTGGAGTTCTAACATGTCTGATTCAGCAGCACTCAAGGGCGCTGTAACTTCACTTAGGCCACGATAGCCTATGCTCCATTCTCCATCAGACTTTTGCACTGGCCATATGGGACTGTTACAAGGTGGGCAAGGCTTGCTGATCGCTCCTTGGATCTCCAGTTGATAAATCAGCTCATGGATGGGAGCCAGGGAATCTTGGTTGGTGTGATACTGCTGCTGCTGCGCTGTCTTGGTAGCAATTGGCACCTACTGTTCTTCACCTTGCAGCAATCCCATGAGGAAGGGATGTTCTAAGAGGCCAGGCGGGGTGGATAACTGCTTGATCTTCTCTGGGTTCACTGTAGCTACACCAAAAAGCCATTGGTACCCCTTTAGGACCTTGAAGTACCCTCTTCTGAGGCAGTCACTTCCAAGCATACAAGGGGCCTCTGGGCCAGTCACAATGGGGCGCTTTTCCCACTTGTCCCATGTTAAGCTTCCTTCAGCCTCCAAAACAGACAATTCTTGGCATCCACTGTCACTCCAGAGATCCAGATGGGTTCTGAGCCCCTGTACCCTGATGGCACCAGCGTACACTATGCACCAGTATCTACCAAAGCCTTATATACTTCTGTGGGTCTGATGTGCCAGGCTATCAAATCCAGTACACCCAGTCATCCCTTTCCTCCTCCTGGCAGAAGGGAGGGACCCTCTATTCCTGTTCCTGGTTAGAGCATTCACTGTCTGACCCTTGCAGTGCCAGGCCAGAAGTCCCCTCACCAGGATCAAGAGAGGTAATGTCAGTTCTTCTATGTCTGGGAGGTTGCTGAGTGCTGTCTTGTGTCTGCAGAAACTAAACTGACAATTTTCTTGGGTGGCCCCTTCTTAACAGCTCTCTTCTCTCTCAGTTCACGGGCACGGGCTTCCAGCTTAAAGGTGGGTTCACCATCCCACTTCCTCATGTCCTCCCCCTGATCACACAGAAAGAACCAGAGTGCACCACGTGTCATGTGTCTGGGGATCTCTTTCCCTCTGATCAGGGCAGGAGAAGACTGATTTCTTAGACTACCCTTGACAGCTGAGGGACCAGCCTGTAGGGATGAGGAGGTACAAAGAGTTTCTTCTAAGTTTTGGAGCCAGAAAGACGCTCTCTCTACAGTTGGTGTATCCATTTCTGGGTAATACATTGCTGCCAAGCTGTTAGAATATGATGCAGGGGCATTTTGAATTACCTTCCTCCACATGGCCATTGTGCAAGGGACATCTTCTGGATCTTTAGAGATGTTATCATTTTTTAGATCACTATAGATGATTTCCAGCACTGCTAATTCTCTCAGGTACTGGATACCTTCATCTGCAGTGGTCCACTTTCCTGGGGAGTTCACAAGATCTTCCTTAAATGGATATCTTGCCTTCACACTTGAGAGCAGTCGTCTCCAGAGACTGCAAATTGCTGTCTCTTTTCCAATTCCTCTTTCAATTTCCCGATCTCCAGCAAGGGATCCCAGCTGCTGGGCTTCTCTACCTTCCAGTAGGTGACCATCAGCCCCATAATCCCAGCATCGAAGCAGCCAGGCAGAAATCCGCTCATCTGGCTGGCGGCTGTAATCTTTCCACAAGTCTCCAAGTTCTGATGATGTCGGAGACTGGGTGATTTCTGTTTCCTGTTTGAGCTCTTTCACTCCTTTCTTTGATTTATTTGTTGAAGGACTGGTTTCTTCAGCAGACCCTTCCTTTCCTGATGATTCTTCTTCTTCTTTTTCTTCTTTTTCTTCTTTTTCATCTTTTTCTTCTTTTTTTTCTTCTTCTTCCTTTTCATCTTTTTCTTCTTCCTCTTCTTTTTCTTCTTCCTTTTCTTCTTTTTCTTCTTCTTTTTTTTCTTCTTTCTTTTCTTCTTTTCCTTCTTTTCCTTCTTTTTCTTTTTTCCCTTCTTTTTCTTTTTCTTCTTCTTCTTCTTTTTTTTCTTCTTCCTCTTCCTCCCTTTCTAACTGACAATAAGGGCTTGTAGTTCTCCTTGTCCACCTTTTCTTTTCCATTACAGGGACAGTTACAGTAGTTGTTGTGGTCTGGGTCCCTGTCTCAACCATCGTGTGCTCAAACACAGTTTGTGTCCCTGCCTCAGTCACAGTCCTCTGAGAGTACTGAACTACGGCTCGGTAGGCACAGGCCAGGCCCCAGCACAGGGCGAGAAGCTGCTGGTTTTCATCGGGTTGGGCAAGGCACCCCTCTACCAGCTGACGGGTCAGTTTGTCAGGGTTGATCACCTGCTCGGGTGTAAAGTCCCAGGCAATGGGAGGTGATAACCGCCCTAGGAACCTGCCCAAATCCTTCCACGCACCCTGCCACCCAGGAACTGACCTCTTCAGGGAACATTTTGATATCACCTCACTCAAAATTTGTTTTCTCATACACCAGCATGACATCAGATTCCACAAAGCCCACGATACGCTTACAGTACTAATTAAACAGATCATGTAAGGATGAACAAGAACTGCGGGAGCCTGCATAATAAAAGCATCCTCATCAATTCCGGGTAGGAAGAGAGAGATGTATTCCCTCATTGTCTCCACAAGATAGCTCCCCCAGCACAGCAAGGCCATCAATGCCAGGGAAAAGCACAGAGCCATTGTTTGTATTAACATGTTCCCAAACTCAGCAAAATAAAGAGATAAGCAGTGCGGCTGACAAACTGCGTTCCGCACAGGAGCTTGCTGCTGGATAACTAATATTACTATAGCATGCAATATATATAAATAGGTGCCTTTTTCTCACCCCACATCAGGCACTAAAAAGGACTGTGGTGGGTTGACCCAGGCTGGATGCCAGGTGACCACCAAGCCACTCTATCACTTCCCCTTCTCAGCTGGTCAGGGGAAAGAAAAATAAGACGGAAAACAACTCGTAGGTTGAGATAAGGCAGGTCAGCAAAGCAAAAGCAAAAGGTAGTGCATACACAAGCAAATGCAAAAACCCCAAAGATTTTATTCTCTACTTCCCATCAGCAAGTGATGTCCGGCCACTTCCCAGGAAGCAGGGCTTCAGGACATGTAGCAGTTGTTCTGGAAGGCAAATGTTGTAAATAACGAATGCTCCCCACTTCCTCCTCCTTTTCCTAGCTTTTATATCCGAGCAGACGTCATATGGTATGGAATATCCCTTTGGTCAGTTTGGGTCAGCTGGCCTAGTTGTGTCCCCTCCCAAGATCTTGCCCACTCCCAGCCTACTGATGTGGGGGCAGAATGCTGGAGAGACAGCACTGAGGCTGTGCCAATGCTTGTCAGCAGTAGCCAAAACACTGGAGTGTTATCAGCTCCTTTCTAGCTCCCAGTGCAAAGCACAGCACTGTGAGGCCTGAGCTCCATCTCAGCCAGACCCTATGCAGGATCTTAAGCCACAAAGTTAACCCACAATTCTCAAGTAAGAGAAATTTGAATACTCGTTTTTAAAATACCTGCTTTTAAAAGTTTGTTATCACCCACCTTTCTTCTCCTTCCACCATTGGCAAGCTGTTTATAAAGTGAACTGAAGGAATAATTTAACCTGGGAATCCTGGCTGCAGCTGGGGAGCACCACCAGCCCCCACACAGCTGTCCTAGCCACTAATGCAGATTTTCCTGCTCTGAGACAGGACAGAGATCCCTTCAATTTTTTTGACTACCAACAAAAATAAATGCTTACTGGGAAAAGTAATCTTGGAAATGTAATCCTAAACTCAGGAGAAAACCTTAATACTGTTTACAGTATTACTGTACAGTACTTCCTATGCATACTGCATTTGCTCTGCTGCTCTTCCTTACTGTATCATTCCTCCTGGTTTTTTTGTATTTGGGACTTCAGTAACAGCTGGGAAGGTAGGAAACTGCACAGACCATTATTAGCTTGATTATTTTTTGACATTACAGTACTCACATTACTCTTTTGATACTCACACTACTTTTCATACTCAGAAATTATTAGCTCTTTTGAGCTATTCCTGCACAAGGGTGGGGGGTTTTTATGTACATACAGCAAATAGGCCATGAGAATGATGATAAATCTAACTAAAACAACAGAATTCACTACAAAGATATTGATTTGAAGCATTTCTCTTACAGAATTTTTAAATTATATTCTGTGAAACAGTTTACAGTATTTTTATCTCTTTCATTGTTATTAAAATTTAAAAGATTAACTAAAAATACCCTATGAAAGATTAAAACAGTGGAGCAGTCCAATTTGTTTGTATTTATTCTGCATGCTCCAAGAAATTAGGATACAGTTTATCAGCAACTGTGCTTAATTAGTAAGAAACCTTTTTAAACCTAATGATACACATGGCCAAGGTTGCTGCTGCTCAATGGAGACAGTAGTTCTGCTTAATTGGGATGCTTTCAGGTGGTACAATTTTTGAAACTGATGCTCTGCTCTGCTGGTTCAGGCTTGCAGTGCTCTTGCTCTCTCCCCAGCTTGCTGGGAACATTTTGCAGTTGGAGCTGACATAGCACCCAAAGGGCTCCCTGACTGATGCCTTTTACTTCCCAACTTGTGCCTCTGGCACCAGTTCTGCACTGCCAGCTGCCCCACTGCACAACGTATCTGCTGCCAAGGACAGGGACGACTCAGGGACAAGGTCTGCTGTCAGCTCCCTTGGCTTGAGTGTTGAACTGGCATTTTTCAGTAGCTGGAAGGACTTTATCATCAGCTCAAGGGTTCAGCAACGCAACACAGACATACCTGCTACACCTACCACACAGAGGAGCAGCAGTTACAGCTGCCTGAATGATTTCAATGAGAAGTTTAACAAGTTTGTGACTCCTGCTGCTGTGACTTCCTACTCAGCAAACGCCCGATGATTTTTATACTCTGCATTACTGCTACAACACCTGAGAGCTGCTCACTAACCCATGGGAAATGGAGATGAAGCCTTAGCTCAGCTCCTAGAAGAGCCTCCCTCTCACTCAAACCTTTTGTTGGCAGCCTCAGTGGGAAAGGGTCACCAAGAGGGTTACATATTTTCTCAAACTTGCAGATGATCTCCCCAAATCACTCTGTCAGGCAATATAAGGAAGCTTGCAAAGTAACTGATCTGCCACGCAGGAATAACAAAAATTGGCTCAAAACGTGGAAGTCTCTTGTGGCCATTACATTCACTCTGAATAACTAAGGCAGCATTTTACACAAAGTACCAAAGCCAGGACAAAGTTTGCACAGTCCGCAGCACTTGGCAGTGTGTCAGTATAACACGAGATGGCTCCACTTCCATCAACAAAGAGCTTAGTGCCACTGCAGAGTCCCTTGCATCCAACTGATCGTGCCCATCGACTGAAACCAGACCTGTCAAACTGTCCCATGCCAGTCCACTCAGCCCTCAGGGCCAAGGAGCAGATCAGCGTTGCAGCCTGTAACAGGGTGAGTTGGGAAGGTAACACAAGCCTGGGAAAAAATGTGGAAAGGGACGTAACTCCAAGCTGCTTTACAGATCAGCAGCTGTCTTCAGCAACAGACTGAAATATGGGAGGCCACATATGGGAGCCAGTCTTCAGTAGCTGGAAATATTTAAGGGCAGTATAGATATGATCCATCTTTAGCTGAACATTCTTACCATCCTCTTTTGCACTTAGGTTGTTTCCTTCTAGCTTTTCACATTCAAAATATCCTGCAGAATCAATGCAGACATTTTGTGAAAAAGGCTTGGTTTGAGACCGTGTCTGCACTAGTTCCTATATAAAGTTTCACTGGGGTTTTGCTAGTGCAGTCCTGCTGCTATGTATTGATGTTCTCAGCGTAGGCTGGTGGGAGGATGACAGAACAGCTGAGGCAGAAAGGACCAGAAACATCAGCATTAGCCAGAACAACAGCAGGTGGAGGGAGAGAGGAGCAGGCAAGACCAGTAAGTGTGGGGAGAACGGAATACCAGAAGGCTTTAGAGAAAAGAGGAAAGGAGAAGGAAGGGTAAGAGTAGAAAAATTACACACCAACCCTAAAGTACCTCAGGAGCAGGACACCGACTCGGAGCAGGCATTTGCCCCGGGCACAGGTGGCTCAGTGTAACGTGACTGGCTGTAGGGACTGGAAACGCGAATGCAGATGCACACACTTAGTGCACCTACTTAGAAGTAAAACAGGACTTCTACTTGTCACTGTGAGCACGTCTGTCTGGCAGGGCATATCCATGCAAGGTGATGCAGTGCATTTTGGTGCCTGTCAGTACTTCTTCAGAAAACATTAAACCCCTTCAGCTGTCTCGTGTTTGGCTAGATCCAAAACCCTACTTCCAATGGAAGGATCTTCTGGAATATATGGGGGGAAAAGCATCATTTCAGTGGTATGGTTTCACTGTTCAGGAAACAAGACACCACCATTATACAGAGAGAAGGCTGTTCTAAAAAATACCAACCCCAGGCTCCCATGTTTTTATGCAAGACTCTTGCCTGACCTACTGGATTTAACAACCTTCACTTCCACGGTCTTCCTATTGCTGGTCCTGTTCCCTTCTCACCTGGATGAAGGCCCGCAGGGTGACAGGGAGATGAAATCTGCTCAGCCAGAATGTCGGCCCCTCCAGCCACGCTGGTGAAGGAAACAGCCTGACCAAGCTTCACTATCCATCCAAGGGACAGAGGACGGGATACCTGGCATAGCACCTGGGTCACAGCAAGTACATTTTTGTATGTGGTGACCACGAAGAATAAAAAGGCCTGCCCTGGAATGGCTGCAGTAACACTTTGAAAATGCAGAAATGCAGAGGATCCTGATAACAAACATGGAGTCATTTATATCCATAGTGAAAAAGCATGAAAACAACTGAACAAGACCAGCTCTGTACTATTGATTTTCAGATAAATGTCTGGGTCTGGGAGTGACTGCAAGCACAAAATGAGAGGATTTGAATGGAAAGTTAAATGCTATTTTGGCTCTCCTACGACCTTGCTGGCCATATGCTCTATGAAGATTCATTATCAGAACTGTAATTTGGTTACCACTACAACAGTTTCAGGCTTCCCAGCAGCAGCTTGCTGGAGCTGCTGAGGTTAAAGACAAATTTCTTTTTTTTTTTGAGCTATATGAATGATCATTAAACAAGATTGCTAAAGAAGCAAACTGTCAAAGTCATTTCATTTATTTCTTAATATCACATCTGTACAATTTTCATACATACAGCAGGAAATGCACATTGGTTACACAATGGCATTTGGCTGCATTTCCAAGTATAATACAGTAAGTGCAACTCCACTTAAAATGTACATTTATACAACTGAAACAAATTAAGGATTGCTACACCACTATCTGTGACAGTATAAAGCTTCATTTATGTTATGTCCCATTACTAAACCACTTCCCGGTGAAATATAAAACATATTCAATCATTTTAAAATGGCCTTTGTGGTACCTGGCCAGCATATAAAATATTTGTTGTTTAAAATTTAACCATTAACTTTTTGTTTTAAAAAATAATCCTCTAAGCCTATTTAAACATTTGCTATTGAACTGTTATACTGACACTTTGTAGCAGGAACCAAATTTTACCCTCCTTTTGTTTGCTCTTGCTTATCACCAAAAGAAGTTACATTTGCCATGTATTGCAGCTTTATTCAGATACAGCCAGGTGGTTAAACTATTTAACAATTTTGTTCAAAAGGTAAATAACATTTTTCATTAAAGAAAACAAAATTACATTTCAGAGATATTTGTCAAAATTTTAATGGGTAGAGTGCTACCAGCACTAACAAAAAAAAAAAAAAAAAAAGAAATAAAGAAAATTATTCATTTATCTTTTAAGAAACACCCGAATATTCTTATAATTTTAGTTTTGGAATACACTGGTCCACAGACCACATTCTTGTTACAGCTTACCAAATGAAAACCGAAATTGCTTATTGCCGTCCCTGTAACAGGAATGGTTCAGTTTTAAACCTCCTTTAAAAATATACATTTTACAACCCTTTCACCTCAACAAAGGTGACACTGACAATAAATACACTGGTTTGGTGGGTTTTTTCCTTCACTATGGAAAGTCTACAAACTACCTATTGTATGCCCTTTCTTTTTTAGATTTCTCCAATGCCTTGTCCATAGTTTTCTCGTTTTCTCCTCTACATTTGGGGCAGTACCATTTGCCCTTTGGTTTATGGTTGAGTCCCACACAAGAGAAGTGAAACCATTCAATGGGACACTCATCATTATCACATCCTATCATTTCTCCATAGGAGACTTGGTTGCACAAGCAGTATGTTGGCTCGTTAGGGTCAATAGGAAGGTCAGGGGGAGAAGCTTCCCGCTCTGCTTTAGCCTTGGATCGTTTCTTCTTCTTGGACGTTTTTGCTTTCTTCTCCTTTGGTGTTCCTGAGGTGATGTCATCATGATCATGATTATTTGAGGCATTTTCTCGATTCTCATTATTCCTTTGCCTCCTCGATCTCTTGTTGTTGGGCTTTTCAGCCTGTGCGATTGTCTCATTCTTCGACTTATCCTGGCTGGCTTTCCCGCTGTTTCCAGTGGTATCATTAGTCTCTTGACAAGTCTCAAACAGTTCCACGTGGCTGTCCACTTGCCTTGTTCTGTTCTCAACGAGCTCCACCATCTGACTGACGATCTGGATCTTCTCATCCCCCAGTTCCTGACTTCGAATCAAGGCTCTCTGTATGCAGTGCAACATTCTTCTCTTCTGCACAGCATCCGTTTCTCGTTTAAATTTTTCATAGTAATCATCCAGGTCCTTCAGAATCTCTGCAAAGAAGAAATAAAAACTATAAATATTTTTGACAGGGAGAATGGCAAAACAAAACCTCCCATTTCTCCTTCCATACAGCCACAACTTCTTGTAACACGCAGCGCTGATCAAAGACAGATTCCCCGAAGCTCATATCTGACAAGTGGCTCATGACTCCACTGGATTACTTTTGTTCTAGCTGGTCCCACAGGAATGGAATGCAAATGCTGATTTAGAAGAAAAAAGTGACTAAATATATTTTCACATATGTTGGTAATACTTCCTTTTAAACTTTTCAGTAATTAAAAAGAACTAACTAAACGAATACACATACTATCAAAAGTTACAGCTTTAACTGCAAAATTAGAAGGGAAATTAATGATCATTTTCTGTATAACAACATTAACATTTTTAGTGAATGACAGAGTGGGAGAAAGACAGTGGGACAGAAAGAAAGCACAAACCAGTGTAGAAGCACATTGCTGCATTACTTGACAAGAGATGCAGAAGCATCAAATGGTCTGGACCCAAAGCTATTTCATCCAATACTGCCAAACTATTTCTGCTGAAAATATGAGGCCATGTAAATCTCTGGATTGCAGAATTAGGATTACAATATCCAGGATGTTTAGATTATTTCCTACCTATACTTTCTGTAAAATACATGTTGCTACTTTTTAAAACACAGAAGTATTATCTTCATTAAATATTTACTGCAGAGCAGGAGATAAAGTTGAAAGACAACATTGATGATAGGCAACAATGGGAGCAGCTAGAGCTTCTACTTAAAAATGCACTAAAAATAGGTTAGATCCTGAATTGCACCTCAAGGATTGTTCTAACAGTTTATAAGAAACAACAATGCACAAAGTGTCTAGAGTTTCAAGAATGGCTCTGGAAACCTATTTTTAAGATGTTTTTGAGTTTCACTATGATACACAAATCAAGTAAAGCATACAAGACACTCAGCATTCCATATTAACTCCTCAAAAACACACGAAATGTTTTTCCTGCATCTCCTTTCTCCTCTGAATTTTCCCTTTCTCACAGGTTAGAACATTCTGTCTGAGAGAAGCAAAATATACTGAGATATAAAATCTGACCTCAGTTCATCTAACAGAAACCAGATCTCTCATACATGCAAATGGCATTACCAAAACTTTTTTAAAGTTACATTTATTTATTTATTTACTTACTTACTTATTTATTAATATGAAAATGTGACACATGCAAACCAAGAGTTACCCTGGGGTTTAGGTTTTGTCTTTCCTGCGCAGAGTTTTTAAACACACATGATTTCCAGTGAAGACATGGAAATATTATGCAAGCTTTACTTTAGATTTTAGAGCTGCAGCTTGTCCTTCGCACACTGGTTAAGCACGACCTCTCAGCTGGTTCTGCAATATAACCTATCTGCCCAAATCAGTATTCCAGTATGTTATTAATCATCTCAAGCAACTGCTGGGGTTTTTTTCTACCTACAAAAAACCACCAAAACAAAATAACAACAAAAAAATACCAAAAAGAAAGCCAAACCCAACATGCTACCAAAAGACCCTTCAAACATACAGCAGATTCCACATTCAGGAAGGCTAAAAAAGCTGTGTTAATGATTTTCAGTGGCTGAAATGCAGAAGTTTTATGCTTTAAGCTTTGGCACTTGACTGATGTCATCAGTTTAACCCATCTGAAGCTGGTCGGTGGGCATCTTCCATGAAGAACAGTCTGTCTCAATAGCACAAAACAAATACTGACTGAAGTTCGGTGTTAGGAAAACTTCGGCTCTAGCACTGCACGCTGCCATTCCCGCCCGGCAGCAGCTCCCGGCCCGGCGCTGTTCTGCGGGAGAAGCCCTGGCTGCAGGCTGGGATCCTGCAGAGCGCCGCCGAGCGCGGCCCGGCACGGGCGTGTTTGGTATGTGAGGCACGGAGCGGGAGCTGCCGCAAAGCCGAGGATGCTCAGCACCGGCGCCGGGAGCGCGCTGCTCGCTCGGTGCAGCGGCCGAGACAACCATCGGGGCGGCGGTGCTGCGGCTCGGGGGCTGGCTGGGGCTGTCCGCCTCGGGAGCCCGAGTTCACGGGAATTCCAGGAAACCGCGCTCCCGCGCCGTGCTGCAACAGCGGGAGCGGAAAGCCGCGTTCTGCGCGATTTGCGAACGCACGCTCCCGGCATCGCAAACGCCACTCATCCGGGGGGAAACCATGCTGCCGGAGCTTTACTCCCAGCGCAGCTCCGCAGCCTCACGGGGGCTCAGACACCGCGGAATGACGGCGAGCGGGACACGGGCGAGAGCCCGGCCCCCTCCCCGCCCCTCTGCGGCGCCCCGGAGGTGACGGAGCCGCCATTGTTCTCGGGCAGGAAACCGGGGCGTCCCCGCGGAGGGACCGGGGGGCGCGGGGGTGGGCGGCGCGGCCCCGCCCCCGCCGTCCCGAGCGGAGCCGAAGAGACCCGCCCGGAGTAACAAACAAGTGATTGACAGGGAGAAGCGACCAATCAAGGCGGGCGGGAGCGCGCTCGAGCCCGCCCCCTCCAGCCATTCATGAACGACAGGCAGCGAGAGCAGCAGCACCCCCCCACCCTGGGACACGTCAGTCACACTCCGGACGGCCAAGGCTGCCCCGCCCCCTGCTGCGGCTCCGGCCAATCAGAGAGCGTCGGCCGGGGCCGGCCGAGATATTCAAATCAATCCCACGGAAAAGTTGCTTCTCGAAACGTCACGAGGGGGCGGGGGCGCGAGACGGGACGGCCCGGCCCGGCAGCCAATCCACGTGGGGAGGCGGGGCGCGGCTGGCCCGTGGGGACGCCCCCGCCCTATCAGCGCCCCCGACGGGCGTGGCGAACTGCGATATGCTAACGAGCGGTGTCTATAAAAGGAGCACGGACGCCCCTTTCCAGCACAGCGCGGAGCTGCTCGCTGGATGTGGGTTTGCGGGCATGATGCCCGCCCTGTCCTTTTCTCCCCTCCCACCCCGACAAGCCCCCCGCGGGCTCCCGAGGAAGTTTGCCCCGGACCCTTCCCCCGGGAGCTGCCGGGCTCTCATGGCGGGCTTCCCGAAGAGCGGCTGAGGGAACGGCAGGCAGAGCTCGCTGCCCACCGCCCCTAAGGCCACATGCACGGGGGCGCGGGCAGGAAGAGGGGGTCCCCCCCTCCCGGCACCCTGGCTGTCACCGCTACCTGCGGCACAGAATAAAGCGCCCCCCCCTCCCCCTCCCTTCCCGAGCGGACACCAGCGACCAAGTGACAAAGCTGCCCCGAGTCCCGCAAACCGGCCTCCCCTTCCTTCCCTTCGCCCGTGGGGACGGGGACGGCGTGCCCCGAGCGCGGGGAGGGGAGGGGGCGCTTCAGCCCAGCTGTAAAAGCGGCCGTGTGTCCCCCCCCTACTCACACCGCACACGCCGGTCCTGCCCCC
>VXAZ01006198.1:774704-799907 GCA_013399875.1 Gymnorhina tibicen
CGGGGGTGGCAGGTGCGGTTTGTGTCCGGAAACGGCTCCTGTGTCCCGTTCTGGGCTCCTCTGTAAACGAAAGACATGGAACTACTGGAAAAGGTCTAGCGAAGGGTCACAAAGGTGATTAGGGGACTGGAGCATCTCTCTTGCGAGTAGAGACTGCAGGAGCCGGGCCTGTTTAGTCTAGAGAGGAGAAGAGTGAGAGGGGATCCCATCAATACATATAAATATCTCAAAGGTGGGTGTCAAGAGGATGGTGCCAGGCTCTTTTCGGCATTGCCCAGTGACAGGACGAGGAGCAGCGGCCATAAACTAAAACGCAAGAAGTTTCACCTCAACATGAGGAAGAACTTCTTTATGTTGGGGGTGGCAGAGCACTGAACAGGCTGCCCAGGGGGCTCGTGCAGTCTCCCTCTCGGGAGACATTCAAAACCCACCTGGACACGTTCCTGCGTAATCTGCTCTATGTGACCCTGCCTTGACAGGGGTTTAGACTGGGTGATCTCCAGAAGTTCCTTCCAGCTCTAACAATTCTGTGATTCTGTTTGTCTCCCCTCTCCACAGGTACAGCTGCGGACCGACGGTGTATGACCATGCACACCTCGGGCACGCCTGGTGAGTCGTGGACTGTAGCGTGGGGGCATCCAGGCAGATCAGCAGTGCCAGACATCCCCACACCAGTGGTGCCAGGTGATCCAGGCGAATATATGGTGTTGGACATCCTCAGGCTGCAGTGTGTGTCCGGGTGACAGAACTGTGACTGGTGACATGAGGCCCAGCCCTTCGCCTCCTGTGCTGTGCAAATGGCAAAAGTCTGTCAGTTACGAATTTTTTCCTCTTGGGCTGGGGTAGTACGTAAAGGGGCTGTTGGTTCTGCTGCCTAGCTGAGGCAGAGACAGAGTGCATGTCTGTGTCCTGGAAAGAAGCATTAGGAATGTGTGCAGTTTGTTTGAGTAGGGTGAGTTGTTTCAAATTGTATCAGCATGACCAAATAACATGACCTCTCATGCGGAGGAGTTGTGATCCTGTAGCAGGGCCTCTCGGCTGTGTGAAAGGATAGTTTCACCTCAGGTTTAGTTCAGACACTGTGTTAGCACCAAGGAAAAGCCGTGCAGGGTTGTCTGATAGAAAGGTACTTTCAAGGTTTACAGATGAACTCATTGTATTTTAAATCTCAGAAAATTTAGGTAGCTTAAAGGCCTTTTTGCATGTGGCTTACTATGTTTAAAAATAAAAAGCCAATCCAGAACAGCACAGGTTTTTCTCTGTAGTTCATTAGGGTTGTTACAACAATAAACTAGCTTGATTATAAGTAACTTTGAAAAAGTATTTTAAATACACCAGAGAAGGTTGCTGCCACTTGTTTCAAAACAGCACACCTGATGAATAGACATGCAGGGTGTCTGCTGTTCCTGTGAAACAGAGGGGAGTTACAGCAGCTCAACCTGCTCTTAAGGTTCTGCCTCCTCATTATTAAAAAGCAAGTTATGTTGGGCTCTTTGGAAGAGCAGGGGTTTATCAGATAATTGCCATCTGTATGAAGATCAGATATTGTGCATTTCAGTAACTGAATAATTCCCTTTCAGTGTAAGGGATTTCACAGCTTCTTGCCCTGTCTCAACTTCATTCAGAAACTTATGTTGAATCTTGCTCATGTTGAACTGAGCCATCACAGTACTGCACAACTGCTGCTTTGTTCTGTAAAAAGGAAGACTTAAAATACCAGTTATGTAAAAGTACTGTTGTCAGTGCTAATGTTAACGCTGCTGTACTGTTGTGTATATGTGGTGGTGTCTTTTTCCTCCTTGCTTTTGTCAAGTCTCAGCAGAAAACTGACCTACCTTTTTACAGGTGACCTAAAAATCAGGAAAACGATATCTTGGACTTTTTGTTTGTACTTAGTGCCTTCAGGGAACTTTTTTTTATTCTAAAGTCATAGTAATTTGTGTATTTAAAGCTACAGTTGTTGTGATACAGGCTCCATTACAGTTTACCTTGAAATAACTGCAATGTAAAATCATCACTTGAAAGTAACTGTGTAAAAAGATGGTTATAAATTTCTTGTCTTTTTCCCTCAGTTGAGGTTCTCTGGTATGGTAGGGCCTGTCTTCCCTGACATGGTGTAATAGGGCAGGGAATTGCAGAGGTGCTTCTGTCCTAAGGGGTATAGTTGATCTAGACCACAATGTTTCTAAAGGTGGAGAGTTTCACCCTTTGGTCTTGCAGCTCTCTGTGGCTTTTAAATGTCTGGTTTTTCAGTGGTTCTCTTGCCTTCAGACTCTTTTGATTATAAGAGGGAGTAGAAAGGCCTTGTTCACTCTTGGCTGTTTTGTTACTCATCTTTTCTTACCCCGTGTCTGAACTAGCAGTTTCAAGCTTTCCCATTGTGGAGGTTTGCCATACATCTGCGTCACCTGAGTTTGACCTCTTCACTTGCTGATTTAAGAAAGAATGGTTGGTGTTGAATATTGCCTTTGGTGTATCATGCAGATACACCAGGTATAACTCTCTCTTTTAGCACCTCTGTAAGCACCTTCACGTGTTGTTCCACAAGGTGTCTGCAGCAAAGACCTTTTGCTCTCTTTACTCATCAGTTAAACCCTCCAGTGTGGGAGGAGCTGGCTGTTCCTTTCCAGTATCTCTGGTCTTACACATGTCAGTGTTGACATCCTGTTGCTCAGCTGATTTGTTCAGGATGCTGGAGCACTCTTGGTTCTATTTATTTATTTATTTTTTTATAAGGTATATTTTTTTCCCCAGTAGCTAGGTCCAACCATAGAACAGCTGAAATGTATGCTGCTGATGGGGGCCAGGAGATGCACTGGGAAATAGCATAAAGTCAAATGGAGTGGTGGCTGTTGCTACTCTGCCGCTCTTGTTAAATACCGTCATTTTGTTGTACTCCTGCCACATGTTCTCTTCTCACTAGAATTCCCTTTCTTCCCCTCCGTCTTACATTTGACTTGTGTCAAGCACAACAAATGTAGCAGGTAATAATGCAGAATTGGATCATGGAAATGAGTTTGAGATCCTTGAGGAGAATTTGGAAATAATGGCATTATTTTTCTCCTGTCCTCTTTCCACTCCACGAGGAGTTCTTATTTCTCTAAATAATTGAACATTCTCTAGTATGTTGTGCTCCCAGTCTTAAAAACAGATGCTCTGTCTGCCTCCATATGACATCCAACACCCATTCTATGTAGAAAAAAGTCAGACAGGCAAATAATACTATTTTTTCCCCAGTTCTGGGTCTGACCTTGATTGTACTGGTTTGTGCTGCAGCCTGGTTGGCATCCAGGTTCCTGGCTGCATATTTGGAAATCAGAGTAAAACCAAGCACAAGAGATTTCTCTTGTGCATGCTCTGCCACCCTGTGATTTTGACTGTCTGTTTGTTTTGGCTTTTTTTTTTTTTTTTTCAGTCCTGAAGTGGTAAAGACCCTGCTTTTTGAGGTGTCAGGAAATCTGCTCTGGCTCTTGCAGAGTTTCTTCCATTAATTCAGTTGGAAGATGAGAGGAGAGGGAACAGTGTGAAATTTGTGTCAGCTCTGGGAACAGTGACTGCAGGGCTGTTAAATCTATTATCAAGCTTTTGATGCTGGCGTTGTTCTCTGAACAGGATCCAAAGACCAATTTAATATTCTTATGGAATTGTGTCACCACATTAGATGAACCTTACTCCCAGTGAGCTGCTATTCATTAAAAACTATCTCCCTGGCAGCAAGGCTTTCAAAAAGTCTTTTTTTTAACATGGGCATGGCGTAAACAACAACCAAATGTCTTTTTCTTCATCAAGATGTTACACATCCATAAATCAGTACCTTAGTGCCACCTGGCACCTGCAGGGAAGGGTGCAAATCCATTTCTAGTAGTTGCTTACACTTCTTTGTTCTGACAGCCATGGGAGTTGCAGTTTGTGTGATGCTGTGGGTGAAATGGGAACTTGTAGGTCTGTGAATCTCCCTGCTGGCTTTGGAGAAAAGAGCCCAGAAAGGCTGAGGATTCTCACCATCTTGCAGGGCAGACCCAGAGTTTTTAGTAACTGTCTAGTATCCCACCTAGTAATTTGGTTTAACTCAGTCAAGGTGTGTTTTGAGAATAACAAATGGAGAGTCTGTGAGCAGAAGGAGCTGCAGCAGCCCTATACAGCTTGTCAATCTGTCAGCATTAAATATTCTGCTTTGTGACAAAAATCTTGAATAATTTTCAGAATAACTTTTATTCTCAAGTGTAAATAAAACAAAATAACCTACAGAGCATCTACTCTTTCCTATCAGAAAAGGTCTGTGGTGGTATGTGAATGAAATAGTTGGTGGCTAGTATCTGTTGTTACTCAACCCTAAGAAAAGTTCATTTGAATCCTGCTTTATTTCTTCCTGTTCTTCTGCCCCATGACTTTTGAAAACCTATTAGAATATACTAAGCCCAAGGCATGTATTTCAAGATTATCTGATCTCTGTGTGTTATTTCGTCCTGTTGGCTTTGAAAGAGTCTCCTGGCTCATGTAGCTTGTGATGCCCTTCGGTGCTTGAATAAAGAGATGCAACAAAAGAAAACACTCAGAAAATTTGATGTAATGTGTCACTAATGCCAGAAGAGGGTAGGCCAGTTCAAGAGAAATTTGCTTGACTTCTGTGCAGGTAGCAGCTGGTTTTGGGAAAACACCTTATGCACTGAAGATCTTTTCATTGCAAGTGTTGGGGTATTTAGATTGTCCCTGTGGCTGTTGGTTATTTTTGTTTAAGTTTATTCTTACTATTGCATGTTCAAAAGCTCATGTTTCTTTCTCTTCCAGCTCCTATGTTAGGTTTGATATAATTCGAAGGATAATGACAAGGTTTTTTGGAATTGAAGTTATCATGGTGATGGGGATCACAGACATAGATGACAAGATAATAAAAAGAGCCAATGAGGTAGGTGTGTGCTGCAGTCTTTGACTAACCTTTCGGTATTTTCTAAGCTCTTACATAGGAAAATTACCCTGGGTTTGGGGTTCTTTTGTTATGTTTTTTTTAATTAGTAGATAATAAATGCTGAGATTTCTCGTCCCCTAGCAAGGCTGTAATGGGCCTGGGAGCGAGGAGGGCTGGGTGTCGAGAGCTGTGTTGGGGTAAATGGGTGCAGAGCTGTGTGATGGGGAGAGGCAGAGAGGGGGGCTACCTTACAGCACCCACAGCTGGGATCCTCCTGCCCTCTCCCCCTGCCTGGGAGGCTAGCTGGGAACAAAAGCGCTGTGTGAATCCTCAGCAGAGTGAAATTATCCCAGAACTTAACAGCCGGAAGGCTTCTGACTGAGTTCTGGAGAAGTGGTGTGTGCCGTGATCGTGAAAGGCAGTACAGTACGTACAGCACTGCCATGTGAGGCTGAGGGCAGTTCCTGGAAGGTGCCGAGCACCATCTAGCTGCAATGTCAGCACCTTGGAAAGCTTTGTCAGGCCTGTCTGAGTTTGTCACCTACAGGAAAGTTAACATTGTGTGTCGGGGTAAGTCTTGCTAAGCCTGGGGCTGTAAGTGGTTCTTGGTTGAATTTTAATCTGACCTTTTTTACCAGATGAGCTTGGGGAATGATTATTGCAGTTCTTTTTTTTTTTAATTGTTTTAAAAACACTTTTTGAACCCTGAAGCACTAAGAGTGTATTCTGTGTTTTATTCTGCACTTTGAGTATTTTGTTTTATTTGTTTTTAGAATCTGTAATTCATGTCTTCGGGATCATAAGTGAATGTGTTGGATTGAATTGCAGTTACAAGCTTTATGATAGTTTCTTGGAGCCAGAGAATTTGACAGCTGTCCCTTTTACTTAATCTTTAAGTAAACAGTTACTTTTGCAGTTAAATATAGGGCCCTGCATTCAAATGAATACTAGCACACCACTCGTGTAGAAATACTTCTGTTCCCTTAGTCCATTTACTTCTAGTTTTCTAAGGCAGTAAACAATTTAAAAACAAACAACCCCCCCTCCAAAATTCAGGCATTTTAAATCTACATTTGCATCTTAAAATTTTTCCTTATTGTCAGAACATCTTAGAGATTTTATGTTTGAAGAGGGGTAAATGACATGTTCTTAAAAGGTCTGTTGATTTCCTATATTCTTTGGTTCTATGAAGTCATCTTTTCATGGCTTTTTTTTTTGGTGACTTTTTGAATTGTTTGCTCAACCATTTTGTTTGCATGGCCAAGCCCCCTACCTCAGTGGCCTGCTTCTATTGTTGGAACCTGTGCACCTGAGGCATTACAGTGGTAGAATCAACATGCCTAAGCTTGTTCTTCATCCTCTGGTGGGGTTCATCTGGGAGAAACCTGAAAGTTGGGTATCTAGTTTATGGGGATTGTGCTGCATGCCCTCAGTGGTCCTTTGAGGGAGACGTGAGTCTCTTTGTATGTTGAACATCCATCTGGATGGGAAGAAACTCCCCATCTTCTTTCTGTAGGCACATTTGTTTCTCTCTTGATCAAAGAAGCAGCTGAGCTGTCTAGGGAGATGAATCCAGTCACTGGTCTGTAGGCAGAAGCATGTCTTTGCTTTTCAGTGCTGAGCATCATCCTCATTTCATTGCTGCACGAACATCTGGTCTGTCTTCACCAGAACTCCTGCTTTGTCCAGGAGTTTGTACAAACAGTGGTACCCACCTGCACTCTGAAAATCTTAACTCATAAAGATGCTCCAGTAATGAACTGGAAGTGATGAAATGGGATTTATGTTGTTAATGATTGAGTTACCTGCAAACTGGCGAGACTGACAGTATGTTGTCTTCTCCCCAGCAGTTTATTCTCAGAGAAGATGTAAAAGCATGCATTTGAAACACTTTGATACCATGCTGTTGCTTGCTAGGGCAGGTTTTACTGTCATGCGTCTTTCAATCCCTGGCCTCTTCTGAATATTCGAGAACAAGTACCTTATCATGTGTAAGTTTCCTTTCCTTTTGGGTTGCATTTTCTCATCCTCTCTGCAAGAGGAACCTGTTCCTGTCCCATGAATGAGAAATGTAGAGAAGGTGCTTGAGAAACACTGGACTTGGCAAAGCGTGGAATTGACTTTCAGTATTGAGATCTATGAGAACCCATGATCTGCTGAAATAGCTTATTTTTCTTAATCACTGAAAATTAATATCTTGTCTCATCCTGCAAGTCTCTGATCTGTCTTTCTGACACGTAGGTGGTATTGGTGTTTCCTGTCAGTAAGTTGAATGGATTTTACATCCTGTGTATGGCAGTATATTTTGTCACTGGAAATGAAAGACCCTCTCAAGAGGAAAATAATAAGATAGGGAAGGAGTTTATTATTTTAGTCTTTGGTTGCTTTCTCTTAAAAGATACGTATTAATATTTTGGAAATTGAGATGCATAAATGAAATACTACTTCTAAGTTATTTATAACTTCTCTCTCCTCTCTGTCAATGTTAGATTAATAAGCCTTTTTGACTCTTTACCTTGGGGGCTCTCTAAGTCTTCCAATTAGCTATTAGCTGTCTGAGAAAAGATTGCCATATTTTATATTATTACTCTGATTTATGATTTGCTAATTTTCTTCTCTTTTTTTCAGATGAATATATCGCCAGTAGCTCTTGCTCGTATTTATGAAGAAGACTTTAAACAAGATATGGCTGCCTTAAAGGTATAAATACTCGAGATTCTAAATTTAGGAGTATTTCTAAGCAATTATTTTGGTAAGGAATCTGGTTTTGAGAGTTTGATCTGAAAAAATAAATTTGTGGCTTGGAAACTGAGTGCTGATTTACTTTTTCATTCTTCTGGAATGATATTGCACACCTTTTCAGTAAGAAAATGTGGGGAGAAGCAGTCCTGAGCTCTGGAATGAACAAGTTAAATTTCTGTAGGAACAATTTTTTTCCACATTCAGTAGAACCTTGATTCACAGATATTGCATGTTTACTATAATGCAGAAATAGCGTGATTGAAAGTATAGGAAACAGGAAATCTTCTTTCATTGATTTCAGATGACTTTGCTTCTTGTCTCCCTGTCAGAAGCAGGGAGTAAGCCACTGGGAAAAATTCGGGGTTTTTTTGTCACCACTCAAATATTTTTTTCTGTGTATGTATTACCTTAAATACTGCTTATGAACTTTTTATGACGATTGCAGCTTTTTTTTAAAGATAACATTGAGGAGAATGTTCTTTTTAGTTTGTTTCTTAGAGTGAAGGAACTCATCAGCAGTGTGTTTCATACAGATTAATGAGATGTTACTCTTTCTTTAAGGTCCTTCCTCCCACGGTATATATGAGGGTGACTGACAATATTCCTCAGATAATTTCCTTTATAAAAACAATAATTTCCAGTGGACAAGCTTATGCAACCTCACAAGGTAAGACTTTGAGCAAGGTAACTCCTCGTTCAGCACATGTATAGGAAGTTACTGCTCTTAGTAATCCTGGTTTGGAACCAGATGAGATACCCTGTGCTAGGCTTTCCTTCTGTTGCTTAACAGGGTGTGAGCGAATTGTTTGTGATGACATGAGTGGGCAGAACAACTATTACTCAATTTCTAAGTTAAATGTAGCTCATTACTTTAATATAAATGTTTACTGTAATAAACTGCTGTCTAAACTCCTTGTGGAAATCCTGGCCTGGTTTCTATAAAAAAGCTGGGGGAACCTCTGAAGAGGAGCTCTGTATCTCCTGTGTGCTGTAAAAGATGTGCCTGCAAAGCACAGTGTGTGGATTTTTTTTTTTTTTAGCAGAGTGGGTGGTTGTAGAAGGATTCAAGTGCATTGTAACTGGACTAGGTGTAGCTTGAGCTGCAGTAGGGGAGAGGATTGCTGGTTGTGCATCGGCAAGGAAGAACCTGGGAGATCTCCAGAATTCAAAGTTATGCTATGGGCATGGGCACAGAGGTTACTGAAAAGCTGGGTAACATGGAAGCATCTGCTACTATTTTTGCAGTATTTCTGAATTTCTAAATCAGAATTTCAAATGGGAGTGGAAGAGCACTTTGTTTTGCTTTCAGGGAAATGTTATCAACTTCTCATCGATGTGCCCCCTCTTTGCTATACAACTAAACATTTCTTTTGTATTAGGCAATGTTTATTTTGATGTTAAGTCCTGGGGAAAAAGATATGGAGTATTAACTACTATTAATCCTGATACCCAAGATGAAGCAGGTAAGTTCATGACACCAACTTGTTTGTGCTAATGCATTGTTTGAATGCACGATGCATCTATGTGCAAACTTTCATTCAACAGTCTGAAACAGTTTTCTAACCTGGTGTGTATAGCTAACTTTCTGGTTAATTAAGATTACACTGCTTTCATAGTTATTTTTTGAGGCACTCACTATTGCCAGTGCAGGAGGAAACTTGGTCTCTCTTCTTCCTTTTATCCTTCCCTCTATACCTTTGTTCTGGTACCTTAGAACAATAAGGATTCTTAAGCAACTTTAATTAAATACTTGGCAGGGGTGCATAGAAGCTTCGCAGTGAGGTGGTGTTCTTGCTGTTGCACTAGCCAGCAGTGAGGACTGAAAGGCAAACACAAGGAAACCTCACCTACCCTATACCCTACCCTATATTACTGTTGGGGCAGTTGCACTCCTCTGCAGCTAACTGGATGAATTGCTTCCTTCGTTACTTCTCACTGGGTTAAGCAGCCTCTTTGTGTGAGGGTGAGCAATCTCTTCATAGGCTGTGCTAGAGCAGGCCTGTACCCTGGGCTGTAGGGGTTTTGCTGCAGTTCCTGCTTTGCAGGATTGCTGAGCCTCTCTGTAGTTTCCATAAGGGTCCTGCATCCTTTTGCAAACTGAAGTTCAGTATTTCATCATTTTAAAAAAATCTGTTTGTAATTATGGAAAATGCCTGGCAGGCTGATGCTCAAGTGCAGGCAGGACTTCTCACAGTTCTGCTCTGGAGTTGTTTCAACATTACAGCTCACAGAGGGAATGCATTTTGTCAACAGTTATTTAGAGGTAATTGCTGACTGCAGAGAGCCAGTAGCCTCCTGGGCTGCACAGGGAAGAGCATTGCCAGCAGGTCAGTGGAGGTGATCCTTCTCTGCTCAGCAATGGGGAGACATGCCTGGAGTGCAAGTCTGGTGCTGGGCTCCCCAGAGCAGCAGTGGTATGGATATAGTGAGAAAGGCCAGCAAAGGGCCATAAGTATTATGGAGGTACTGGAGTATCTTTCATATGAGGAAAAGCAAAGAGAGCTTGGACCACTCAACTTGGAGAAGAGGAGGCTCAGGGGAATCCTTCCCATGTGTACTCATACTGATGGAGGGGGTAGAGCTGATGGAGCCAGGCTTTTCTCAGTGGCGCCTGGTGATGGGACAAGAGGCACTGATAACAGCCTGAAACATGGGAAATTCCATTTAAAGCTAAGAAAAATCCTTTTTACTCTGAGGATGGTTAACGCAAACCATGTTGCTCAGGTAGGCCTGTGGAGTCTCCATCCTTGGTGATAATCAAAGTCCAACTGGACCCCATCCTGGGCAGCTTGCTGTAGCTGAGCCTGCTCTGAGCAGGGGGTTGGATTAGACTGTCTCCAGACGTGCCTCCCAGCCTCAGCTGTGACTGATTATGTGTTTTACCCTGCCTCCCCTCTAGTCACAACTAAATGCGTTGTTATTTCTAAAGATTTTGACAGTTGTTTTGCTTACAACTGAGAAGCTGAAGAGTGCTCTTTTGTAGCAGTATACGCAAAAAACGGCAAAAGAGGGTTGGAGTCAGTAGATACTGGTCAGTCAGAACTTGGCAATCTAGTGAAAGAGCTCAGGTGAAGATTCAGTGGATAAAACCAGGGTTATATTTCTGTCTCTTTAATTCTTAGGAATTTTGAATTATGTGATTCTAAATGTGAGGTCATGTATTTGTCAGAAAAAAAATAGAGAGTCCAGAAACCCTGTTCTGTGGCTCCTGCCAGAGAGTGCTGTGTATTTGACTGGGGGTTAGGAGTCAACAGAGATGAACAATCCTGCAGTACTGTGACAAAAAGGACTGCATCCTTGGCAATATAGTGAAGGAAGGAACAAATATAGCTACAAAGGGAGGAGACCTTTGTAGAGAACTCATTGGTGAAAACGGTACTGAAAGATTGCTACTGTCCAAGTACAGTTTTGATTTTTACTTCCATGTGCTTTGTTTTATAGAATCTAAAACACAAAGTACTTGTGTCCCAGAGAAAAAATTGTGGGGGTTTTGTTTTTTTGTTTGTTTGTTTGTGGGTTTTGGTTTGGTTTTATTACCTTTCGTGCTGCAGTGCAGTCAGTTTGTCCTGGGGAAACTGGCTGATATATAACTAAATGAATGAAGAATCAGGAAAACCAGGGAAGGATAAAAGGACTGATAGGATAGGATGTATTAAGGAATCTTGGATTCATCTTTGTATCTTGTCGAAATCTATTTCAATACACTATTTTTTTCAAACGCTTGATTGATCAACTGGAAGCCCTGTGTAAGGGAGAAGGGAGGGAAGTTGTAGTGAAAAGAAGTTGATTGAAGTGGATTAAAATCAGAGTAGTTCACTAAACACACATTTCCTCTTGCTTTCATTTGGTCATTTTTTTTCTTTGAGACATATCCCATTAACAAATCACTTATTCTTGCCAGTTGAATCTGATAAACGACATGGTAAAGATTTTGCCCTGTGGAAGGCTGCCAAGCCTCAAGAGCTATCTTGGAATTCTCCCTGGGGAAAAGGAAGACCTGGATGGCACATTGAATGTTCCACAATATCAAGGTCAGATCTCTTGAATTTTAATAAATCTAGTGCTATTTTTCATTTTCAGTCACAGTACAATGGTAGCAGCAGTATTGAAAGTGTTTTCTGATCAGTAGATAATACTGATTTTTAACGTGGCCATTTAATGCAACTTGGGATGTCACATGTGGCCCGGATAAACTCTGCTTCACCTTACTGTCACAGCTGTCTCTATGTTTTGCCACCTTCTCTTGAGTCAGACTTGGTACTTAGAATATGGCATGCAGGATACACAGTTGATTAGCAGTCTTTTAACTTGAACTGAGTAACCAAAGATTTGGTGAAAGTTATGGTACTTGCTTCCCTTCCGCTTCTAGCAGTCTCCATTGGACCTAGTTCAGGATGTAGGCTCTGTCAGGAGGACAGGATATGGGATTCCATCTTGATCTATGAGATCTTGCTGGCCTTATCTTAACAGCAGCTGTGGATGTTCATGCTAATAATTTAAGTGTTATTCAGCTTTCTTGCTGAGTGGTGTTTTGCTTGCAGTTAGTTTGATGTAATTTGCTCTTAATTCAAAGTTTTATTTTCACCACAGGAGAAAAAGTCTTCTCTCCTGGAAAATTGATAGTGGTACTTAGTTTTGCATTAGTCTCAGATGTTTTTTTGGAAGCTAATAACAAATAGTTTATATCTGCCCTTGTTTAGCCTAAATTTTCGACTAAAGCTGAAAGGAGATGCAACCAGATGCTTTAGGTTTCTCTTTCATATGCTTTTCTGGTGCACCTGGGATTGTTAGTCATTTCTACCTAGTTGTGAAAAGTGTTTATAAGTGTGATTTTCTGCCTGTAAATAGTTTCAGCATAGTGAGGCAGCTCTTAAAGCAATCAAAGTGCACAAAATCATGCTGTGTTTGATGTACAACCTGTGACAGAAATGCACAGATAAGAAATACCAGTTGCGAAATGGCCTGTCTGCTAATGCAGTGCTATTTATAGTCTGCATTTCTTTCTGTAAAAATGTATTTTACTAAGGCTGGATGATGCTCCTGCCATGTAAATAAAAGCTGACCCATGGAGAGCATAAATGTAGTAATCTTGGACTGTGAAAAATGGAGAGCTTACTTTGGTAAGTGACCTAAAACAATTTGCTGTCCCAGTCAGCTGTCAAACGCCCATTTTTAAGCAGTACTTAGCTGTCTGTTTTGCCAAGTATCTCAAAGCACTTTAACTAAGTTAGGTGAATTAATTTAGAAAAATCTGTGAAGGTGAATGAGGAGTCACTGGTCTCTAGAGCAGCCCTGGAGGAGAGAATCCCTGGCTTTGACCCCCTCAGGTCTGATCTTCTCTCTGCAGTTTTACTTGTGGTGAGCTGGGTGGTTCTTGAGCATTTGGCAGATCCATCTGTCACCTTTCTCCAGCTCTTAATGGTTTTGTTGGAGGAAACAGCAAGTGCTCCTCTGTAGGTGGCACAAGGGAAGGTGAGGGTCAGTCCTGGGAAGATTAATTAGCGCTTTAGCTGGTTTGAAGCAGGCAGGAGTAGAGAGGGATGAACTTGGGAGATGGTGACAGTCCCTCTTTCTTCCCTTCTCTCTTCTCCTCCTTTTCCTCCTGTGCCCCAACAGCTTCTGCAAAACCATCATGTGGCACAGTGTTAGCAGGGTGTTTTGTCTCCGAAAGGGACCAAAGTATTAATGTTTAGCCAGCTACCAGGAGCACCTTGTTAAGGAGATGTGGGAGGCCTGTGTGTGTGTCTGTAGGCCTTGCATCTTCCCCTGCTTGAGCAGTCCTGGTTTCTGAGCAGTTAAGGTTGACTTTACATCCCTGTGAGGCTGGAAGTGTAATCTTTGTTTAACAGATAGGCAAAATTTGCTAACCTGCCCAGCTTGACCTGACTGCACACAGTATTGTCTGAATTCTTACAGAAAAAAGAACAAGATAAGGAAAGCAATACTAAATTTACAGAAGTGTTTGCTGCTTCAAAGTTTCTAGGTTTGCCCATAAAGGCACCTGTCTGATACTGAAACTGTAGCAGAACAAGGAAAGGAGACATCCTGCTTGCCATCCTTTAAACTAAGGTAGAAAAATAATTGCTTCTACTAAGGAGGAGTAATTGTGAACAGATATGGGTCCTGTCCAAACAAGTTCTGCTGCAGTTTTGGTATCCAAGATATGTGTAAACTCTTGTTTTAAGACTGCAATTACCTTGTTTTAAAACTGCAGTTACTAAATTGTACATTTAAATTTATGTTGTTTCATCTTACTCTTTTCTGCATTTCTCTTTACAAAAAGCTTTTGTGGTGTTCTACTTACCGATCAGGAAAATATTGTTACAGTGCAGTGTTTGGAAAGCAGCTGGACATCCATACTGGTGGAATAGATCTTGCATTTCCTCATCATGAAAATGAAATTGCACAGTGTGAGGTGTATCATCAGTGTGAGCAATGGGGGAATTACTTTTTGCATTCTGGTAAGTAAAATATTGATCACTTGAGAGGCCTGTACAAATACAATAGTTTGGGTTTTTTAGGTTTGGCATTTTATGCTGTGAAAACATGTTACACTGCCTGGCATTATGCAGAACTCCTCCTTGCTCCCTCTGCACAAAAGTGCTTCATTCAGTGAAGTTTGTGCTGTACAGTGCTTTGAACTACCTCACTGGCTGATGGTTCTAGTGCTGTTCCCATTGATGGAAACCTTGACATGTGTTCTTCCTGTTGCAGTCGTGGTGGTTCTGGATGGACAGCTGAAGTCAATAGAAAGTCAGAATCGAATGCAGCCTCTCTTCTGCTGATCAGTATTTTGGGCAGGATGTCTCTGAGAACTCTTGGAGCTGCTTCTCTGAGTAGAAGAGCTGCAGAGTTAAGCCTGTGGTACACGATGGGAATTACAGGAGCTTTCATTTTTATATATTTGTACTGTATGGGATGAATACTGAATTCTAGTTCCAGTTCCCCGGGTAGAGCCTGTTGTAAATCAATAGCAGTTGTCCAGAGGCTGGCACATCCTCCAGGGTGTGCTTTGTTCCCAAGGCACTGCGGAATCCTCTGGTTACTGCCAAGTGCAGCCTTCTGTTGAAAACAAGTGAATCTGGCTTTTCAAACTTGGATCTGAAACTGTAGGGGAAATATTTTTTGATACTAGCTAAATAAAGAGGAGTCAATTAAAAAAAAAGGGGGAGAGCTTAATTCCAAGGGCAATTTGTACACTGAGGTTCTGTAGGAGCTGACAGGTTACATTCATTAAGTCAAAAAATCTTGCTGGAGGATGATGATGTGAATTATTTAGAGCAAATGAATCAGCTTCAGAAACAATTTATTCTGCTAACAGACTTCAGAATTTTAGCAGCTCAGAATTGGAGGAGCAATCCCCATTAGAGGAAGAAAATCCCTGCACTGGGGATAAATCTTAAAAAGACTTTATTTTTAGACTACTTGTACTCTGGGAAGAGCGCCAAACTGAAGTTATGAAAATCCTTGTATTTTGTATTCTTGAATGAAATCATTCTAAGTACTGAAACTCTTGGAAGAAGAATATTACTTCAAATTCAGGTGTTACCGGTACCTTTTTAGGAAAACACAATCCAACTAATTTAAGCTTGGCTGCCTGAAGTTAAGTCAGTCAATATTTAGGCACCTTTGCAAAAGAGAAAAAGTAATCCTACCCAGGCTCTTCCCCTTCTCCCAGGAGAATTTTGGCTGTGGTTTTTACTTGAGTCAAAAGAGCTGCAGGTGTCCAGCTGTGTCTGACAGCCTGAATATGCTTATTGGGGGTCCCAAGTTTAACAATGCAGTGGTGAAAGTGGCCTCACCTGCTAGTAGGCAGGACAGACAATGAAAGCAAGATTTTTTATCATGGTTAGCTGCTGCAGCTGGTTCTGCGTCCATAGATCTTTTGATTAATTCCTACTCTCCATAGAATGTGTTGTGCAAAATTAAATTTCGAGGTGGTCAGGATAGTACTGGAGGTAGCCTTCTCATGGTGAGTCCCTGCTGCTTTGAATCATTGTCAGAAACAGCTGAGAAGTGAAAACATGAGCTTTTCAGGTCCAGTTATCAGGTCTGAGCTTGTTGCTTTCACATCCAGATGAGTGTAATGGGGATTTTATCTACTTGTGGAAGCAAGGGATTTCAGGCAAGGCTGCAAAGCAGCTCTGTGCAGTGAGTAGCACAAAATGGAGACAGCTGCATGGGCTGCTGAGCAAGAAATGCCACTTCTGTCACCACTCATAAAAGCAGGAGCACGATCATACATTGTCCTTCTGGAGCACTCTGAGGCATTGGTAACACTGGGCTGCCAAATGTGAAAGAATGCAGTGCTGGTAGGGTATTACAGAGCAAAAGAAGTTTATGCTTAAAAATCTTCCTCAAAGTATGATTAAGTGGTGGATGCTGCAGGCCACAGAAGTGCCTAAAAATCCCATGTCAGTTGTGGGTGGTTGGTAACTTACAGAATTACCCTTTTATTGGGAGAAGCCTGTTAGAGCTTTTAGCAACATTTCTGAAATTATGCTGAGTAGTCTTTCAGTGGCAGCATGTTTGGCATCTCTCCGGTGCTGTGAATAATTGGTGTTCTCCATCAGTGGTGCTGCTGTGGCTCACACGGATGAGACCTGGAAGCAGGCAACCTCAGGCTATACCTCTCCTGTCTTTCTTTGACAGAGCTTTCAGTCCTAAAGCCAAGCTCTACATACTCTCTTAAATGCAGTGTTACTGCCTTTTTCCTGTGCTGCAGCCCTGCAAAGCAGTGGTCCATGTGACTATTGAAAGTTCTAGCAGTGCTCAGAGATCACATTTTAAAATAAACTAATTCAAATTAGGCATTGTAGCTGCATCCCTCCCTTGCCCTGCTTTTTCTCAGTCTCACAAATCTGGAGAAGTTGAGAATGTGCAGAAAATTCATTTTGCATTTAAGATATTTTGAACCAGTGCTATAAAACTTTGAGGTAAAAAAAATAATGTTAACAGCCACCAGCAAGTAATAAGTATAGAAGATTGAGTTTTAAGGATTTTTTAATGTGAGATCACTGGAAAATATTTCTTAAAATACTTCTGGGAAGTCAAGAGTAACAGGTAAGGTACTTGTCCTGTGAAGACGGAAACTATTTGCTTGCTTGTTCTTATCAGTTTATTGTCAATTCTGAACAGGGAAACTCATGGTGGTAGTGGGGTTTTTTGGTTTTTTTAAAAATTATTTAAATGTCTGTATTTTAAAATTCACCCAGTGGAAGTTTTGAGGATGGAAAGGTGTGCAGGACTGTAGGCAAAGCTATTGAAAAATGTTACCCATTGGCATGTATCCATCATAGCACATGCTGCCTCCAACATTTCCGGTGTCTCAGTGCAGTCTTTCTCATTTGCTCCCTATTCAGAACCTCACTTGTTTATCCTGATTAATTTATTTTTCTTTTTTTTTTACTATAGGGCATTTACATGTTAAAGGAAGTCAAGAAAAAATGTCAAAGTCATTAAAAAACTACATAACAATTAAGGTAATTTCTCTGTTTGCATTGAAGCAATGTATGTTTGTAATATGTAAATATTAATCACAGCCCTCTTTGGAGAAAACTTAGGAGTGTGTGCTTGTGCTGCAGTGTTTCTCTAGTGCTGATGTATCTGTCGCTGTGGGTCTGGATGTAGGATACCTGCTCAGATTCAGGGTTTGCTTATAACGATGGATCTCGCTGAGCTGAGAGTGTTTGTAGGAGCAGAGTCTGTGCCCAGTACGAGAATCCTGCGCTGTAGATTTGTGGTTGGACTTGACAGTCTCAGGAGTCCTTTCCAACCTGAATGATTCTGTTCTGTAATGATGAGTTCTCATCTGTCTATTTTTAATAGTGCTTTGACAAAGCATGGAACTGGGAAAGAGTGGATGTTTTTCCTTATCCTTCTTTAGGTGAAATGGGACAGAGGGTCAGCGTTTTATCAGGAAGCTACCGGGCAATCCTGAACCACACTATTGCAGTGGTCTCTCCCATTACCCTTTATTTTTATACGGGGACCTTGCTGAGGGCTTTGCCTTTTGATACCCACGAGCCACATGACTATGTTTCACTGTGTCCCCAAGTCTTTGGTGTGGTACAGAGCAGGGTTTCTCTGCCAGGTGTGTACGATACAGCTGTGCATGGTGCTGGGGTGGCTCCTGTGATGGCTGACGCCTACTCCTGGAATAGGATGATTTCCTTCCTTTAGGCAAAGCTCGGGAAGCTGCTTTAGCACATGTGTTCCCCTTTGCCCTCTTGGAAGAATTAACTAAAATCCCTTTAAAAAGAAGTTCAATATGCGCTGCTTTATTTTTAAGTCTTCTGATGCTGTCTGGGTACAGTTAAACCCTGTTTCCCTTGAGCTCACAATTTTCACAGATATCTCGTGAGTCTCAGCAGATGTTGTGGACAGGGTGGAGAAATGACCACAAATGCAGTGCATGGAGTTAAAAGCAACATATAAAAATGTTCCCCTCCGTGTACCCCATGATGGCACAGCTTGTGTTGAGGAAACAAAGATTTCAGGCCTGTCTCTCTTTCCTTGTGGGTCTCTGCTTTTCATGTCTGCCTTTACACATGGTTAACAAGTATTAATCCTTCCCACTAAGTGATTTTCAGTCCAGTGAAACAATTTTTTTCCTATACAGCTGCCTTGCACCTTAAAAGTTAAGCCTTACATGGAAGGTTTTATGCCTGTGCCAAAAGAGGGGAGGTCTGTCCAGGATCTTCCCTTGGTCCGGCCAGTGGCCACCTGCATCCCAGGCTGTCACCTGGGCACAGCAGCCCTGCATGCTCTGCATCCAGCTGCCCTGTTTTCCCTCCCACTTCTACCCTACTCCAATTTTTTCTGTCCTTTTTTAATAGCTGTTAATTCTGACCCCAAAAGTCAAAGAGATTGTGATAACACAGTGCTGAGAAGCCTGCTTTCAAAGACCTGTGATACTTCATCGGTTCTCTGTTTTTAAGGAAATGCAGAGTTGTTTTCTCTAGTTTGGATAGTCCTTTCCCAAATTTGAATTTATTTCCGTACTGTACTCATATTGTTCTACTTCTGTATATTAGTGTAAAGCTTCTGAGCACATTGGGTACATTCACTTATACCCATTTTTATTTTAAAAACCCACAAAAAACAAAAAACCACTCACTCATCTAAACAATCACTATCACTGTTTCTTGATTTTGGTTGCCTCAATTATTTCTATTTTCACTTGAGAGACAGCACATTCCTCATGCTTTTTTCAGTGTTCAGGCTGGTTTAGTCTTGTAGCAGAAGCCTTATTTCAAAATGTGAGATTTAAGCAAATGACACTTTCCATATTTTCTCACTTGTACTGGCTTCTTACAGTTTTTGATTTTTGTGGCACTTCAGTGATCATCACCAGTTTGCAAATTAAAAAAAAATTAAAAAAAAAAAGAAGCAGAAGTGCAATAATCACAGTCAATCTACCACAGTGTCCAGCCTTGCTGAGAGCAGGGTTGGAAGTGATTGAATGTTTTATCAGTGTACCTTTCCAAACATTTATATAGTTCTTTATGCTATTAATATAAATTATTTGTACTAGTGGTAATACTAATAGTTTACTGTTTACTGGAGTAAATTATTTGTAAAGCTAGATAAATATTAGAGTGGAGTTTAGTAGGCTTCATGATTAACACAGATAATTCTTTTTATACTGCTAGGATTTATCTTTGTTCAGTCCCTGTGTTTCTTCATATTCTAGGCCTGCAGAAAAAGTACACTTATTTTTCAAGAAATCTTCTTTTTTTTTTTTTCCTAAAGTTTGCAAAACTCAGGAGTTATCCTTTCTGTAAGACTGTATCCCAATCTTAGTCTGATAATTTCATTTTGGGTTTTTTTTGCGAAGGTCTTTATACAGTGTATGTTTGATTGTACTTGCAAAGTAATTTTCACTGTCTTATATTGGACATTGTATGTATATTTATATCTTGTATATATGTATGCACATCTATCTTATATGGAATTCAATTTTATTTAGTTTAGGTTTTAAAGCAGTGTTAGAGTTTAAAGATTTTATGCCTATCTTAAATTGCAAAGGTGTGTTATTTGTCATGTTAGTTTGAAATGCAAGGGGGTGGAAGAGCTCCTGAAGAAATTGATATCATGCTAAAGCTGTCTTTTTGTGCATGGAGTTTAGGATTTCCTGAAGAAATGTTCATCAGATCAATTCAGAATGTTTTGTTTGCGTGGCAGATACAGCTCAGGTAAGGAAGAGCCGCTTACCTGTTGAGGTGTGCATGGCTTTCCACTCACACTCCCCAGCTGGCGATGCGCAGGCGGAGCGAGCTCTCCCTGTGGGGCCGTGCAGTTCCCAGAATCCAGTGGGTGGAAAGGTTTTGGTGCTGCTCTGTGGGCCTGCTCTTTGGCTCACATTTAGAAAATCATCTTTACTGAGCACAGTACATAACCATTCATCTAAATACCTTCTTGAGCTGCAGATAGTTGTGACTCTCAGTTAACTGCACTTTTAATTAATGACTTACCTCTGTCTCTGATTTGCATCTGTTGTAGTTACTTGTAGTGCAGTCACGATCAGCTGGTTTTGGACACATATCTAGATGGAGCTTTGGCTTATATTCCTGTAGGGTATGATGAGGGCTGGCTAATAATTTTTTGTCTCCCTGCTGTGTTACCATTTTTGTCCTGTGGAGTTCCTGAGTGTTCAGGCAGTTCTGTGGTGCAGTGCAGTTCGCTTACACCAGCACATAATAACCTAATGATCATCTTAGCCTGGCAGATCATCTCTCTGCTGATGGGGAGAGGTGTGGGAGATTTTGTCAGCTTCCTGGTCTACCCCATAGTGTTTCCAGCAGGTAGATGCTGCTGTGAGCTGGAACAGGTTTTCATATGTCTGGTGTTCTTAGCAGTTTATTGGGGCCTGCCAAAAGCAGATGGTAGTTCCTAAACCAGTGCTGGGTCACCTGGCTTGTTGGCTGTCCTGGCATGGCAAGGCAATGGTGGAGCATGGGCCAGCAGCTGCTGTGGTGTTTCAGTGGGCCTCTAGCTGCCTTGGATAAAGCACCTGTAGCAGTGTGACTGCGAGAGCTGGCGTGGTCAAGGCTCTGGGGCATTGCTCGTGCCTGTCAGTGTGCTGCCAGCCTTTGTAGACGTGCAGTCATTGGACTGAGAAGTCTTTCTGCTTGTTAATACCTCTAGCTGCCTTGCTGGAGCCACCCATGTGATCTTCCTGGTGGATCTTCCTTCTCCTAGGACAGCTGAAGGCATCAGGAATGTAATATATCCCTGCAATATTTCAAAGCATGCGATAGTAAAGAGAGAGGTGGTTATTCACTTCTGGCCTCCACTGCGATAGAAAGAGAGGAGTGCATCCAATTGGAAGGTCTGCTGCAGAACAGCATCCTGTTTGGGGCAGGCAGTGGGTTGATGGCATGCCTGCCTGTTTTGGGATGATGCTGCAGGGCAGTAGCACACTTGGCTGATTTCCTCTTTTAGGAGATGAAATACCTTGTGTACACTTAAGTGGCTCCCTGGCTGGGAGCACATGGGAGTCATGAACAAATGTGTATTTAAAACAAAAGACTAACACCTACTACACTATCATATATATGTGTTTGACATGTAACCAAGAGCTGAATGTCTGGTAGTTTCTAAGCTTGTGAGGGACAAGGAATGGCACGGGAGGGCTACCTGCAGGCTTTTGTCACTCCCTGCTAGCATTTGAACCTCTGCTTTTTGCTTTACTTCTGGGATAAACGCCTTCCTGAGGTAAAAAGAGCGCTACCTGTGTGGATGTGGGTGGCTTTGATGAAAGGATATGGTGGTGTTATATCATAGTGCCAGTAAAGGGTTGCTCAGAAATCTGTTCTTGCTATCTGCACCTTACGAGGCTGTGTGCATTATTAGCTTCCCAATAAGGAGCCAGAGTCTGTCTCTGGTGAGCCAGGTATTCACCGTGCTGCCTGCCAGCTTGTGTCCCTGCTATCAGTTCACTTTGGTCTAAACATAAGTTTACTGCACTCTTTCTCATCTTGCTGTCTGCTCATATTTTTATTAGAAGTGAGATCCCAAGCACCTCCTGTTTGTTTCTTAAAAGGTTTTTATAGCCTAGACCCATGGGTGATGGTTCCTGCCATCCCTGTCTGCCAAAGAAAGCCTTTTGTAAAATCCAGGTTTGGGGGTCAGGTGGTACCACACACATTGGATTGAGCCTGTAAAAGATCTTTGTAGGCATGTGGACGAGGGCAACACCTGACAGCTGGGAATGGCTCATGCTTGATACTATAGTTTCTTGGGCTTGGAATGGGCTTTTTTTGTTGTCTGGGCTACCCCCTGTCTGTGTGTGTGCTAACAGGCACAAATAGAGACACATGTGACTCCAGACTGCCCCAGCCTTGGAGGGGCAAGGGTTGAAGGGGTGTGTGCAGGGAGGTGCATGTGTTTCATGGAAGTGGAGTCTCTCCTCCTGTGATGCTCATTGTCAGAGGGAGGATAAAGCTGGATGCCTTGCTTGTGGGGAAGAGGAGAAAAGTCAGAGAGAAGAGCCTTTGATCATCCTTTCATAATGTGTTTCTGCACGGGGTCTCTGCTTCATCATCCTCTCTGCCTGCTCAGGGTGGTGGGGCAGAACTCCTCGGGGTGAAGCTGAGTTCTGGGTGATTATCTGGGCTTTTTGCTTTGGCTGGTGCCTCTGGCTGTTCCCTTCTTGGCCTGAATCACCACTGTGGCACACCTGAGGCTGTTGGGAAAATGGTTCCTAGGCACCCGAGGCAGCAGCATGGTGACCTTCCACAACGTGCCAGCTGCTTCTGGGTACAGCTTGAAAGGAGAGGTGCCATCTCTGAAGCCCTGTGGGACCCTGCTGTGAGGCAGCACTTTTCCTCTTGCATCTCATCAGCAGTGGCTTCACTTTATGCAGTGAAGGGGCAGGGTGTGTGAGCCCTGCCACAGGCAGTGGGGTTCTGTATCCAGAACGCTCCCCTGGTCACCAGAAATGCTCCAGTGATTTTGTGAATCTAAGTGAACTGCAATGTTTTGACCCCTCTGGTGTGTAATTACTTGTTGGTGCTAATAAATGTGGTGTAATTTGATGATCCTTTCTCTCGGTGGCAAAGGAGGGAAGGAGCAGGGAGCACAGTGAAGGGCCGGGCTTGCCTGTGCTGCGCTGTGGGTTTATGCTGCCAGCAGGCAGTGGTTTAGGAGCATGCCCTGAACTGGGGATGAAGAATGGCTTGAATCAAAGTAGGCTTCATGAGGATAAACTTTTACCAAGTACTCCTTGCAGAATTCTTGTAACCAGGTTAATCAGTTGAGTAATCCCAGTGTATATAAATGATCACTCTCAGTGTCTCACTGTGTCATAGGGGTCTGTACATTGGTCTTTTTGAAAACTGAGTAAAGCTTAATTTTAAAACCAGTGTTAATGAGGCAGTAATGCAGATTTTTAATTACGCACAACTGAAAAATCTGACAAATCTGACAAATCTGACAGGTCGAGACTTATGCCTTTGTTACACTGGGGTAAATCCTGTGGAAAGCCTGTTTAAACAGTTAGGCTGTCTTGGGATTTAGGCTAATGGAACTTGGATCATATCTCACATCTGGCTGCTTTTGCCCTCTTAGATCTGCCCTCTTGGTAAGACTGTCTGCTCTAAAGAGTCTGTCTGGGCAGCATTGGGTAATTCTACAAAGCAGTTGGATGTAACATGAGCAGGAGCAGAGGTGAGATTTCTGTGCAAACTGTGGGTGATGCTCAGTGCTGGGGAGATCAGGAATATGCTGGAAGCTGTAGTTTGGATGTACCTTATTGCAGAGGTCAGGTATATGACAGTGAGGCAGTACTGCACTGGCTATGAATGGCTCTGGTGTGATACTGGGGAGGAATGCATTCAAACTTAGGCCTGGCCTAGGTGGACACAATTTCCACTGAAGTCAGGTGACCTCTCTTTTGTGGGGTCCAAGAGCTCTTCTACAGAAAGTTGCACATTACTGTACAAATAAAAAAAAGCCTCTCACTGACAGCAATTCCCAGTAAAAGTGACAGGGAGCTAGTCTGGCACCTGCACTTCGGAGGGTGCAGGCAAGGCGAGAGGAGCCTGCTGAACTCCTGCCAGTACGAGTGGACGCTGCAAGTTCCCAGAGTGGAATTGCCTGCCAAAGCTGAAGTCCCCCTGAATGCAGTGGGGATGTCTGATGTTTCTGCAGCTAGTGGAAGAGGAGCACTGTAAGGTTCCTACAGCACATCTCACTGTAAAGCAGAGCTCAGCTTTGGATGCAAGGGATCATTTACCTTGAGGTTTTATCTTTCTTTCCAGTGGCCATAAGAGGTTTTGATGTGTGTGAGTTGAGTGTGATGAATCCCACCCTAGACATGCCCTTATGAGTTTAAGCAATCTGTATTTTCTCTAAAAATAGCTTTCTCAAAATTATACGGTCAGTTTAGCTTTGCTATTGTGAGGCAATTGTTCAGGAGCTAGTCCACAAATTTTAGGTTCATTTAGATTTTAGATGTTGGTGAAGCAGCTCTGTAAACAGAGTCAGTGGTGAGGGTTAGGCCTCTTTGGAGGTCTCCAAATACACATTGTGTCTACCTAAATTAGAATAGGCACAAATTTAGAGGTAGGTGTTGCCATCTTAAATCTGGGGGAACACTTAGAAGTATATTAAATCCTAATGCTTTGGATTGATAACTTTGCAGATAGATTCAATAATGGAAAAAAATTAGAGTCAAATAGTGATTGCTTCAGTAAACTTCTAGATTCAACTTTTTGAATCAGTTTGATACCTTTTCCAGTAGGTTATACTTCGTCATATCTAGTGACTGTCTTTTGTATTGATTTAATTCACTTGTGTGCATGAAGAATGGAGCTTTTAATTAAATGTGCAATTAATTGTAAGAAGTTTGCAATACAAATAATAGCAAACTTCTCTTTTGTCTCCAAATACTGTTCCTATGTATGACAGACAACAAATAATGCCTTAATTTCTTTTTTTCTTAGCTGTAGAATTTAGTGAGGAGAGCATGGAAGATGCAAAGAACCTTCTTCAGGCAATCTCCTCATTTACTAGAGATGCAAATGCTTATATAAAAGGACAGCTGGTGTGTGACCCTGTTAGAGAAGACATATTGTGGGAAAGGTAAGTGTACCTCCTGTTTCTTAAAAGATGGTGATTATGCGAGCAGTAGTTTGCTGACAGGCTCAGAGGTTCTGTTTAAGAAGCAGGACAAGGACTAAGCAGCAGTCCTCCCTCCCAGCCCAAAAACCAAGGGCAGGGGTTTTTTTTAATTCTCCTTCTAGCCAGCTGTTTTTTGCTCATAGTCTGCTACACTCAGTTCATTATGTTTTTAAAATCTGTGTTACTTATCCAGTGTGCCTGTCCTAACTGTTGGGGTTTGGGAGTTGTTTCTTTTTTTTTTTCTTTCTTTTTTTTTTTTTTCTTTTTTTNTCCCTCCCAGCCCAAAAACCAAGGGCAGGGGTTTTTTTTAATTCTCCTTCTAGCCAGCTGTTTTTTGCTCATAGTCTGCTACACTCAGTTCATTATGTTTTTAAAATCTGTGTTACTTATCCAGTGTGCCTGTCCTAACTGTTGGGGTTTGGGAGTTG
>VXAZ01006200.1:0-29406 GCA_013399875.1 Gymnorhina tibicen
TCCCGCTTTTATTTATAACAACACCTGTACTCAGTGTGCTCAGTCACCCATAGCCACTTCATGGGAAGGAGGACAACAGACCACATGGGTGTGAGTATTTTGCTAGGTACAATGATAAAAAGTAGAACAGCCAAGTGAAATGAAAACTAAACAACTTATTTCAAATACTTGCAAATACTATGTAAATAGCATCATTTGAGCACTGATATTTGTTATTTCTTCATTTGTTCTTGTATGTTCCTTTTCCCCTGTATTTGGTGGGAGTGACTTAACAACCCTTCCTCATTCTTCTGGTGCCCAAGAGTTGCCCTGAGTTAGCTAGTTTCATAGGGTCAACACTGATTTTTCCATCAAGCTGCGTAGCCTTCCTGGAAGTTCATTGCACATACTGGAATGCTGCAGGCAGCACAGGCAGTCCTGGACCCGGAGAGTCTTTTCATAGCTGGAGGCAGAAACTGCCAAGTGCTGAGGACAAACTGCCTATCCTCTCTGATGGGGCCATGCCCCCAATAAGCAGTGGCCTCGAGGCTGGGAAAGACATGTGGGAACGCAGTCCGGTGAGGAATACTTGATTACCATACTGGAGTGTCTGGAATTACTGAGAAGGAAAGAGCATCTTAGCTTTTCATGCCCTGAGAATTCCCCAGGTGCATAGTTCCCAGGTTTCACACAAATGTTAGCACAGTTGGGTCAATGGAGGGTGGTGATCTTGGGATTCATGCTCATTTGGGTGTATCATCAGCCAATATGGGGCAAACTTTGAAGAAAAATGCCATTTACTTATTGAAGCTAGGTTGTAGTTTCTTCTCTCACTTTCTCTTTGCTGGTTTATGTGTTTGATTGCAGCTTCTATGAGAAATATTTTAATTTGTGAAACCACAGATTTTTGTTAAAATCTCAGACCCCAAAAGTAACAGCTTCAGAAATGCCTAAATCAGTCACATTTCCAGAAGGAACTTAGGTACTTAGAGTTTGGGGCCCTGGCTTTAAAAGAAACATCTGGGGGCCAAAACCAAAAGAGCTGGAAGCCTGGGAAAAACCTCATTACCTAGAAATGGAGTTCACAAACTCCACCTGCTATGCCAGGAGGAAGCACTGAGCACAAAATGGGCACTAAAAATTTCATTCCCCATTCTGATGGACCTGATGGTTGGTGTGATGGATTTTATAGCCCAGAATTACTTCAGGACATTGTCATCTGAACAGCTTCTTTGGGTGATGGTGGAAGTAGTAGTGGTTCATAATATTTGTAAGGCTCAGAAAGTTGGTTTCCTTGCCTCAAAGCCTGAAATGACTCGTGCATCTCCACCACTATTGACCTTATGATGGGGGCGTTCCCTTTACGGCCGAGGGCGAAAGAGCAGAGAGAGCCGCTGTTCTGCTAAAGTTGTTTATTTTGTAGTTCCATAGTTCTCTGAAGGCAGTCCGAAGGGGTTACAAGCAGAAGCAGCAACAGCAGTAGCAGGCTAAGGGCAAGATGTAACAGTTGTAGATGGTGAAGATGGTGTCCATCTCAAACTTACAGAAGTGTTCACTATATTTACTAATTATCCAATAGAAATAGTACACGATTCTAGTTTTTCTTTTCTTAACCTATCCTGGTCTAATTCTAACAGTCGTAGATTTTACATAAGCCTTACATAGGTATTACACAGATTTGCGTCTTTTGCTTCTATCGATATTTTTTATGTAGACACTATCTAAAAAAAAGTGAACAGTATAGTTCCATCTATGTTTTATCTAAAGTAGAGAAATTCTGTGAAAAACAACACTGCTACAGTACAAACTGTGTTTAAGGTCTCTTTACTGCAGCTTCTTAAAACTTAAGGCACTTAGCATATTTTTCTACTAAAAGCTAAAATTCTATTTTTCTACTTCCCTTTGGTGTGACTTCATGTATCTCAGTTTATCCAAAGGTTTTAATTCAGTCCCTGTGCTTTGATTTTCCTCTGGGCCTGAGTCCAGAGGAGTTCCCACTCTGACACACCTCCTTCTAGGAGCTTGTCCCAACACTCCAGGGCTGTGGTGGGTTGACCCTGGCTGGATGCCAGGTGCCCACTAAGGTTGTTCTATCACTCCTCTCCTCAAATGGACAGGGGAGAGAAAATATAGCAAAAGGCTCATGAGTTAAGGACAGGGAGGGGTTGGACATGGGGGAAGCTTCCAGCAGCTTCTCAGAGAAGCCACCCTTCTAGCCCCCATTACCAAAACCTGGCCACGCAAATCCAATATGGATAGACTTCCATTCCTCCTGCTAGCCCTCACTTTTTGGCCACCAGGGACTCAGGATTCATAGCCTCCAAGAGGAAGCTGAACTGTTGATTCATGCTTAAGATATTTAGCTGGGGACAGTGGCATGGATGCTCCTACCACACTTACATTGCTTTAGGAATGTTCACTCCAAGCCACCAAATAAGTGAAAGAAGGGGTTTAATAAGAAATCTCATATTGTTCAGATCCACACATTGCAGTAGCCCTCAGTAAGAGCATAGAAATAGTCATGGGGAGATCTACTGGAGGAAAAAGACAATTAACAAAAGCCCAGATTCATTGACCAAATGAGTAATCTGAGTTAGAGAAGAGCATTAGTGCTTGTACCGAGCATTCAATAGAAAGCAAAGTGTGATGGTCCATTTAAAAGGCTCCATCAGGCCTTAAATGTCTTGGCAGAAAATGAAACCTGTAACCTTTTTTCTGAGTCAAGTGCCTTTTGTGAATTATACAGCCTCCTGAAGCATTGGCAGCTTGTCTCAGTGCTGTCTATTTGTGGTCAGTGCTGGTGTAGATGGGTGGAAGTCTGTATTTAGAGTTGTAAACATTTGCCTCCATTAAAGCCCACTTTATTCCTCTGTGTCTGAACAGCAAAATTCATGTGGCCTGCAAAACAACAGCCTTTTATTCTGGAGACAAAGATAACCAATGCATTTGCAAGTTCTGGTCCTGAGAAATTACTTTGATTTTGTATGTCATGCCAGAGAGTTATTAGTCTGATCCTTTTCCTGCCAAGTTCAATGAGCATTTATTCAGCTCAGCCATTGGCAGGAGCAGAGCTGGGCAGGGTTTGTAGGAGTATGTAGTGTTCTTTGCAGGTTCCTCAGTCATGCTCATCACCACAATCTCTAGGCATCTCTGATGTTTATTTGATCCTCAAGAAGGTGGCCTTGGACATGTGTCCCCCTGCTTTTACCTATGTGGAAAGGACAGAGTTGGCCCATCTTGCACTTATACATCCTGGTAGGCATGCCACTTTCCCAAGACAAGTGAGAAAAGGTGCTTTTCTCGCCAAAGGAAATAAAATCCACAAGAGAAAAAACCCCTATATCAGCACATTTCACACACCACAGGGCAGGGAAGCAGAAGCAAAACAAATTAACTATTCAGGTTCCCCAGCCAGCAGTCTGGTAAACACCTATTATTCAGGCATGGCACAAAAATAGTTCCCAACATTTTCTCACACTCTGGAGAATGTTTTTAACTAGGCCCTTTCCTGCCTTACTGGCCTCATGCTTGGCTTTTCCCTACAAGCCATGTCTAGCATTGCAGAATGAGATTGGAGCAGTTAGCTCAACATTTGTGGCTAATTGCTAGCTCAACCCAACTGATTTCCCACAAGAAACAAGGAAGGACTTTGAACTAGAAAACTGAATATCAGTTTATATGATAACCCATCGTACATGGGCTCCTATCCCTACTGGAGGCAGGAACTTATTAATACAGCACAAACACTGCATATCTGCAGAAGGCTTAACTTTTGGACCTGAATGCTAGTTGTCAATCTGTGGTGAGAAGTTATTAAGAAAAATAGTCTTTCCTAAATGAGAAGTTAATTTAAATCCCTCTTGCACTGAATACAGAAAGAAAGCTTGATGTACTGTCCAAGTTTTAAGGTACATTTCAGCAGCAAGTAGAACAAGCTCTGAAAATTTAAGGAAACTATACTATTTAAAAATACAGCTGCAAAATGTTTCACTTTTTTTTTTTTAATAAAGAAAGCAAGTTCTCAAGAATCAGTGTGAGATAAAAGAGAAAGACACACAGGAGACATGACAGGTTGCCAGGAATAGAAGCAGGGTCAACATTTTCTGTTGTGGGGTGTGTTAGTCTGTTGAGTTGCCATAAAGGGAAACAGTAATAACTCAGGCCTGGTGTGAAGCTAGGCTGGGCTAACACTAAATGGTGGTGATGCTTTGATGGACACACTTCTATCCCCACTGGGCCCCTCAGTGGCAGCCTCAGTAGGAGGGGAAAAAGTTAAAGGTTGAATCCCCTTGCCCAGCACGAAGCAGTTTTAGAATCCATGTAGCAACCAGATGCAGATAGAGGCAAGGTCTCTACCCCAGCTGGTCCTTATCCAGAAGTTTTATGACCATCTTAGTGTGTGTTGTCAACAAGCTGCTGTGACTCAGGGTGTAGCAGGTTGACCTTGGCTGGGTGCCAGGTATTCACTAAGTTGCTCTATCACTCCCTTTCCCAATGGGACAGGGGAGACAAGATGGAGAACAACCAGTGGGTGAGATAAGGTAGTTTTATTACAGTGAAAGAAAGAAATAAGCAAGAATCTGTGTGTGCATAAGCTAAAGAAAAAAAGGTCAATCTCTACTTCCCATCAGCAGTGATGTTCGGACACTTCCTGGGAAGCAGGTCTTCAGCACGCGTAATGGTTCCTTCAGGAGGCAGACATTGAAGAATCACGAATGCCCCCCCCTTCCTCCTCTCTCCCTTAGCTTATATATCTGAGCTGACGTCATATGGTATGGAATCTCTTTGGCTAATTTGGGTCAGCTGGCCTGGTTGTGTCCCCTCCCAGGATCTTGCCCACTCCCATCCCTTTGATGGGGGAAGGAATGTCAGAGGGACAGCACTGCTCAGCAGTAGCCAAAACACCGGTGTGTTATCAACACCCATCCAGCTACTAATGCAAAGCACAGCACTGTGAGGGCTGTGAACTTTACCTCAGTTGGACTCAATACAGAGGGTATGTTAGCTTTAGCCTTTGGTGACCTTGGAGACAATGGGACACAGCTCATCCAGTCTTTACAGTGTCCTTTCCTGAGAGATGGAGAGGTCATGTCCGTTGCTATTAATTCTGCTATGCCTTTTGCTGCTATAAAATCTGGGTTTCTGCAGCTGTATGGTGGCCAACCAGGCTGTTGCCCTAATTTTGCTTCCCCCCTTTGTATCCCATATGCAGAGAAGCAGAGGGAGCTGGTTCAGAAGAGTTCCCTGAAGAACGGCAACATGGGAAGCCCAGTTAATCAGCAGCCCAAGAAGAACAACGTGATAGCACGAACAAGGTAAAGGACTGGAAAAGCACTCCTCTATGCTCTAAGCTGCAATCCCTAATGACCTTAGGATGGGCAAGGATGATGTTCATTGCTATTTGCCTACTGCCAAACACACTGAGAGGGCAGTGAAGACCCTTCCCAGAGCTGACAGGCCCAAATGCTGTGTTGCATCCCATCCCCTGGGGAGATGCAGGGACAGCTGGGCTCAGGACTGGTGACAGTGCAGCCTGAAGGAGGCAGAGGCAGCCCAGCCTGGTTGAAATTAGGGGTTCGATATGACTGATTTACATGTTCTGGGTAGTCTCACGTAACACCTAATCCTGACAGCAGGAGAGTGTATGATGCCACTTCATGTAACACAAACTGGTTTAGAGTGTAGTTCTGCTTTTGCTGCTTTTATCACAGTAGTTCCCCTGTTCCTTTTTGATGATGACCCCTTCTCCATACTTATTGACTTAAAAAAGGCTTGTGAACAATCCAATCTCTGTGTGCTTTGCTATATACCTCCTCCTCACTTGAAACAGCATGGCCATACTTTGCTGGAGCTGCTTTGGCACATCTCTGTACGACAGTATCAGACAGTGCCACAAATTGCTGTAAAAAATGATGTTATTGGATGAATACTTTCATTTAGAGTGTTTCTATTGTTTCCATGCAAGCTTCAGTACACCAGTGTATCATTTACCTGCATTCAGGAGGAAGGAACCCCCCCCCGAGTCCACAGGATTATACGCTTTGCAGTTTTTAGTGGAGGACCTCACTTAGAATGACAGCAGAATATGATAAAGTTGCTTGAATTACCATAGATTAAGTAGAACAGGAACTGCAGATCAGAGCCTCTCTGTTAATTAATTAATTCCCAAACTCCACAATAGTAGTCATAAATCGTGCCAGGACTTTGTCAAGTTTTATTTGTAAGCCCCTGTGATGTTGTTGGAACACATTGCATTGCTCACTGCTCTGTTTGGTTGTCGAGATCATACAAAGGAGCCAGACCCTTGGTGGCAGCAAGAAATTGGGCAGATGCTCTCAGCTGGCTTTTCCGTGCTTCTCCTTGTCTTCCAAAGACAAGCTGGAAAAAACTGGTTTCTTTTAGCAATAGGCTGAACACTAGTTTCCCAAGAGGAATGGTAGAAGATTTGCTGCTTGAGAATTTTAGAAACACTGAAATTAGTGAAGGAAGATGGTAAGGGAGAGAAGATGGGATAAGTACAGGTGCCTACTTGTAAAATTAGTGACTTCTGCTTGGAGAGGCTGCTCTTTCTGAGCTGCCAATGAAAAGAGTGATTTGAGTGGAGAAGGACTGAGCAATGACACCCATCAACAAAAGCTTTTGAACAGCCAGTTCAGTCCATTTGTGTACACCTTAGCACTGTTCAGAGGACATGTGGATACCTCCGCTGCCAAGCAGAGCCTGCTGGCAGTAGACTTGCTTAACTTTTCACACAGCTTTTAGAAGCATCCCTTGGGATCTGCAAAACAGAGGTTTGCAGTCATTGCTTTAGTAGCAGATGTAGCCAAGCTCCATTGTTCCCACATGGCTGGAATGTGTCTGGCACAGGGTCTCACTGGCCCATGTCTTCATCTCCCAGCTCCCTTGGCTTTCTGAGAGCCAAGCAGCACCACAAGCATAGCCCTGGTAATACTTCAGAATGGTTTTGTCTGTTTTGCCACAAACAGGGAACCCCAGGAAGGCAGAAATACCACAAGCTTGTTCAAGCAACTTTTCACAAGATAATGGCTGCAGAAAAATGGGATATATTCCAGTGGGATACTCTGCAAAATGTTCAGGTTATGGTAGTTCTTAAAAGTCTAAACTGTTGGCTTCCTCTGGTCTCTGCGGGAGGAGAATAAGCTCAAGCCACTTCCGCTTTTTTAATAGTTCTGCTCTTCTCCTCATCAAATGTTTTCTGTCATTCAAGCAAACCACACTGCCTCTCCTAGTCTCTACTTCACCTTCTCCTCCTTTCCCAAGGCTTTTGTTCTGTATTTTCTGTGTGAATTTCTGACATCCAGCTTCTAGTACCAGGTAGCCTTCACTATTCGGTCTTCTGGGTCAGGGACACAGCCAGCCTTAGAGGTAAAAGGTTCTGAATCCATAACACAATCAGTCTCCCTAAGAGCAAATAGTATGTGAACAAGGTTGGGGTATTGCTGGCATACTCACTATGAGCACAGGTGTTACCAAAAATTCGGTAAAATAAAACTCCTTAACACCAGTGTAGCATCAAGAAGTAGGCATTCTTTATTTGCCAGATGCACAGGGGGATAGCTCCTCCCAAAAGCTGTGTATGCTGAGTACAGGAAAGTTTCTGTTTATATACTGTATTTTGCATACATATTCATTGATTGTCCTGGACTAAACATACATATAATAATCATTTCCCTGAAATCATTAACATATTTCCCCTCCCCTTTACGCATGAGTTCTTCTGTCCTGGGGGTCTCTCTGATGGTCCCTGCTGGTCGTAGACCCCAATGTTCCAGGTGACCTGGCTGAGTTGGCAGGACACTGAGGCTGGTGAACTTCCAGTTCTCCTTCTTACACAATGGGCATTGTGCAGTTTCCATAGGCCAGTAGTTCTGGAGAACAAGCATTGTGTTAGCTCACTAGGTGTAGGCCATTTATCATCTGGTAACACAGACAGAGTCCACACCACCATCTGCACCACTTCTGCACAGACAGATATTGTAGCCTGCTCTGAGGATAACCTAAACTCAGATTTTGTCGTAACATATTTTATGTTAAGTGAGCAAAACCACCAAGACAAGAATCTCATATTAGGACACCTGCAGATGAAAGCAGCTCTGACTGCAGTCTGGCTTTGTTCCAAGGACAGTGAGAAGCAAGCATAAGAACAATCAGGATGGAAAGGAAAGATTTAGATTGAGGGCAAAGACCATCACAGTTTTTGTCTGTTGCAGAAAAAATGAAGTTCTGTGTTATTCTGAAAAAAGACATTTCTCAAGAAAAAGATGTAGTGATTTTTAAAAACTGATTAAATAGCACCACAAAGGGCTCTTCTCCTAGATCCCCTGATAATGTTTTGTTCACTCATGTTCAGTTTTGTGGATGAAAGAACTGTTGTGAAGTGGATACCACTGAATTAATGTATTTTCCTTATTGTAAAAGCTCTGAAGCCTGTATTTCAACACACAAACTCTACTGAGTAATTAAAGGTGCAAAGTCATCATCAGCCTTTGTAATACTTCTGGTGAAGTAAAAGGCTATAAAATAATAGAATTTTAAAAGAGCTAGTCTGACTGGACTTTTGAGCTGCACCCACCAGCTCATATTCCTCATATTACTAAATTTAGGAGTGAGACCTCAAAAGTGCTGTGTTGTGGGGGGCTATGTAAGAGCTCATGCAGAAAGACCAACTCTCTGATTTTCAATAAAAGAATAGTAGGAGCATCAAGCCTCTGCCTTCCCCTAGCTTCCTTCTCACATTTATTTATTGCTAGTGTCATGTAGTCATTGCTAGAGGAAAAAAAAGAATTGCCAGAGGAAAAAATGAGCAATCTGATACAACAAGCAGTGCTAGTGACCAGGTTCACCACAATGAAGTGTGGAGCGTCCCAACTGTTTTTTCTTCCAGGGAGGAGTGTGTTCTCAATGCATGTCCAGTGTTCATCCCTGTAAAACTGCTCTGAACTATCCAGAGACACAGCCTGCTTCCTCTGAATTGCACCCATTTTAATGTCTTCACTGATAAGGGAGGACTTGCAAGGAAGTTGTCTTTGTTTAAAAAAACCAGAATTCTGCCAAGGAGGGCGGGAACCTTCCTGGAATGGAAACATGACCCCCTCCCTCCAAATTACTATAACTTCAAAATGATGGGGCTTCCAGGCAAAAATATGGGAAAAGGGATAACAGTTCTTTACTAGAAAATAGATATATATGCATATATATAAAGACAAACAAACAACAGCAACAACACACCAAAAAAAAGAAATAAGAAAACCCAATAACAGCCTTTTCCCACCTGTCAAGCAATTTCCCCTTTGGTGTAGTTACGACCACAACCGGCAGGGGGCGCTGGTGGCTCTGGTGAGGCGACAGTTGCAGCGACTCTCTTGCAGCCGGAAGAGGGTGCTAGCAGGCTCCAGCGAGGCAGGGAAGGTGTGATGATTCCCCTGCGGCTTCAGGGGGCACTCCAATGCGAGTTCGGCAACCTCCTCAGGGGATGGTGGAGGGTCGGGCGAACGGGAAGAGAGGAAATTGCTCCTTTTGTAAACTCACAGGCAGCAATCGGTTTAGGTACCACCCCTGGCAGCCAGCAGAAATGGTGAAGGCAGGCAGATCCAATCCTAGTGCCAAGTTACAACGTAGCAATACCCCCGGCCAGATACACACACTCTGCCACCCACGCAGCCGCTCTCTTTGATCCCCGAACCAGAAGGGAAGAGACAACCCAGCCCCGCCCCCATCCCCCCGCAGGGTCCTGGCCGAGCTTGCATCTCTCACGATATCCCCCACACCCCAAAGGGGGGGGACAACGACAAGGGGGTACAGTGGCAATTCCCGGTACAAATGATTATGGGATACACCTTATGAGCCCTCCCCAAAACATAACTGAAACAGAGAAAGCCAAGTATCATATGGCTTTGTTCTTGACTATGTGTGGTACTGAGCTTTACTGTGTGGTTAACAGACAACATTTAATTATTTCAGGCTCGTCATTCCCAATAAAGGCTATTCGTCATTAGATCAGAGTCCAGATGAAAAGCCACTGGTAGCCCTGGATACAGACAGGTATGCAACAGGTTAATAAGATTATATATATATATATATATATATATATATATATATATACAGTGCAAGCAAATTTTCATGCTATAGTGCAGCACTGAAGCTAATTCCTGCTGAAACTGCTCTTGTGGGCCACTTGCACTCTTCCTTGCTGTGCACTTCAGCATATGCTGTAACAAGTCTGTGTAAACAAGTAGGAAGAGATATGAGTAAAGAACACTGATGGAAAGGTCTCAGGGTTACAGATGAAAGTTGGTCTCCAGTCTTCCTTGATGTAATTTCTCTGTGGATGAAGTACAGCTTCATGACACAAGAAAGATAGGGCTAACCAGGGAATACAGGCCTCTCTAATTGTTGTTTCCTTCTTTGCTGCATCTTGTCATTCCCTGCAGTGATGATGACTTTGACATGTCCAGATATTCCTCCTCAGGATACTCATCAGCTGAGGTGAGTTATACTCTTTCCTGCCACCCTTGCCATGAATGCTAATAGTTGAACAGCCAGAAACAACTTAGAATGGCCTTGTGCTGCCAGAAACAGCTCCACAAGGAATTTACCAGTGTAGACTCTATGAGCCTGGAAGGGGCCATGGCAGAAACTGCCATATTTCGGTCTTTCCTGGTGATCCAGTTGGCTCCATCCCCACACTTCCATGGCACAGACAGATCTGCCTGTCGGCTGTTTTCACAGATACCTGTGGCTTCACTTAAGCTTTTCCCAGTTCTGCTCAGTTGTGCAGTGTTGGCCCACATGGTGCAAATGCATCAACTTGTCTGTCACAGCAGATCAGAAACTGTATGCATGCCAAAGACAAATCAAGGATCTGAGGGTGTGCTGTGATTTCCAGTTCTTGTGGGAGTCAGGGTCACCCAGTGCATGTTTACTTGGAGCACCAGAAATTCTAGGGAGGACTTGCAGATATGAACTCTTGCCCTTTCAAAGAGAAAAGGCAGGGAAGCTCTGGCTTGTTAATCCCTTTGCATTTTTTCTGAATATATTCCCAAGGTCTCTTGTGAATTAGTCGTTCAGACTCCAGGTACTGCTTCTGCAGGATCTGATTTTACATCCAAGGTGCTGAACAGCCATTATGCACACAAGCCACTGGGAACTCTTCCCCTTTGTATCCCTTCCTTGGAAAAATACCTCTGAAATGCAGAGAAATGTCCAAGAGCAGGGACCAGATCAGCTGATCTGGGCCATCTCTGGGCTCTGATGAAGTGTTGTTCACCCATATCTGGCTAGATAGCACTTGAATTTTAGATTACAAAAAGCCAAGAAGCTTCACCACCTTTCAACTGCTACAGTGCCCCAGACTGAAAGGAGGGACTGCCCAGCTGCCAGTCAGGTTATTATCATCATTATTACATTACTTTAAATGAGGACTTATCTTTATGGAAAGATTATTCCAGAATAAAATACTGTATCGATTTGCTACTCTGGAATATCTCACTCTAGATATTCCTATTCTGGAAGAAGTTTTAAAAACAGAAGGCAGCCCTCACCTGTGGTCATAAACTGGGACTCTTTCATTGATGGGACAGCTGCTAATGATAGGGAAATGTATTCCAGAATAAGGGACTTCTTTCCTCTTCCAACCATCAGAAGGAAGAAGTCTCAAGTGCTTCTGTTTGTCTGTTTGTCTGTAGCAGATCAACCAAGACTTGAACATCCAGCTGCTAAAGGATGGGTACCGGTTAGATGAGATCCCAGATGATGAGGACCTCGACCTAATCCCCCCTAAATCCGTCAACCCCACCTGCATGTGTTGCCAAGCCACCTCCTCCACTGCCTGTCACATCCAGTAGTGAGGCCGGCAGGCTGTGATCAGTGCTTTCCACTATAACTGTAAAACTTAACAGTCATCGCTTCCTCCTATGGTAGGACGTGCACCTCTTTGTGTTCATGGAGCCAGAAGAAACCAAAAAATTAATTATATGATTGGTTAATAAGTTATTTTAAACTATGGTGAAACAAAAGACAAGTTGCTCAAAGTGCCAGGCACTGCCTGGCAAAACTGGCTGGTCTGGAGAGCAAATGCAGAGGGGTCCAGAGATACCTCCTTGGTTTGTTTAGGCACTGGAGATGTTTTGTAAGGTGTCTGTTCCAGAATGGGAAGGGTCAGATGGAGCTGCAGTTACTGCTGCCGACTGAAACCAATCCATCTACAAGATCAGGGGTGAGTCTGAGGTGTCAGAGGGTTTTACCTGTGGGAGAAAGTCAGCTCTTAATTGATTCACTAAACCTGATACATTTGCATAACTATAATTATACCATAACTGGGACACAGAAATAGGAACAGAGCAGAGCATCTTTTCTTATGGCAAGGCTAGTCAGGACTAGCATGACACAATTCATTTACTTGCAAAAGGGACAAATAGGTGACATTTCACTGTGAGTCAGTACTAGTTAGAGCTGTTGTGTCACATATCCAATGCACTCTGTCCTTAGCTCCTCATTAAATTATCACCAAACACACTGGATTCGATCTGCAGTGTATCCATGCTCTTCAGGGATTCAGTCTTTGCCTGAGAATACTATACTCCTGAGTTCAGTCCAGCCATGTATACTGACTTCAGCCAATACTTCATTCCTGTGAGACCCATGTGCTTTCAGAAATTTTAGTGTGTTCAGCTAAGTAAAAATGAGTCCTGCACAAGACAGAACTAGAACTTTTCAGTCTGAAGGTCAGTGCCAGAAAAACTAGTTGAAGAAAGCACATTTTCAGAGAGTTTGGCTGTTGATATTGTCTTGACACTGCATCTCTTGGTGCCCATGGGAGAGATTTATTAATGCTGAAGGTGTCTGTGGTGGTGTCAGACTGCTGTTGGCACATACTACATGTTTGCTCTAACCTCAGACAAGTCACATCCCTTCTTGGTATCCATTCCCTTCTGCAGCACAGGGAGAAAACTGCCTTCCCAAGATGCTACCACCACCCTGCATCCATCTGCATGGATGTTGCCAAGTGTGTGGTGGACACCATTGATAGGATAGCTCTGCAAGCAAGATGCAAAAAGCATTCTATAGAAGTTTTGCATGTATTTTCAAAGTACTACAAAGAAAAGCAGCACAACTCTGCTTTCCCTCTCTTTACCATTTTCTGATGTTGCTTACATGTGTCAGAAGGCTGCAGAGCGGAGGTTAGTAAAGAGATTAAACAACTTTGGAAGCAGATGTTTGGCAAGGATGTTTCCCACACATTTGGCAGCTGACTCTTGCACAACTGACTTCTCAGTCTGCATGATGCCAGAAAGAATGTGTAAAAAGATTTGGTGGCACAACAGCACCATCCACTGCTAATGAAGTTAAGGAACTTAGGAGGGCAACAAGGACTTAAAATACAGATGCCAGCCCCTGGGAGAAACCTGCACCTGGTCAGTCTGGCATTAATCTTGCGTAGGTAACCCCAAATCACAACCTCTTCCTCTATGCTGAGTTGCTGACCCTTCTGCTACAGGGCTTGTGCAGCTCTGTAACAGATGTAGGTTTGTTTGATGAGATGTGGTTAAAGGTTTGGAACAATCCCTTACACAGGAAAGCCTTGAAAGGAAGTGACAGATGCCATATTCTAGAAGTGAAAAGCACCTTAAAATGAGCACTTTTCCATGCCTTCCCCTTAGGCTCAACCTAGCCAAGTTTGCCCTGTGGCACTGCCCATTTATGCAGATGGTTCTTTTGAAACGTGAGAAGTAGAAATAGGGTCATGTGAAGAGTCAGCTCTGAAGGGTGGTAAAGGTCAAAGCCAGGATATATTTACATTGGCATATGCAGCCTGTGCTTGCTGAGCCAAGCAGCAGCCAGGTGACAAAGCCTGCTTCATTCTAGGTAATAGTGGCCATACCCTGTGTGAGCTTTAAGGGAGAATGGTAAAGGAAGAGCTCAGGCAAAAGTGCCAGTTTATACCCTCAGATCATTACATGGATGCTAAAAGTAAGCATGAAACTGCCATGGGAATATCCCAAAGGAGCAATTCAATGCTCTCTTCCCTCCCATCAGCATTCACTATCCCAGTTGCACTCTTTCTGAGTGTTGTAGAGCAACATGGGCACCGCCAGGACAAGTTGCATCTTTCCCTGGTGCCTGTGGAGAGCAGCTCTTCCCATTGCTTCCCAGACCCAGTTGCCAGCAGAAACTGGTGGTGACTGAGCCTTTCTCTTTCTGTAAAAAGCTGCTCCAGTAAAAGATGGATTAGCTCCTGGAAGGAACCCATCTCACCAGTTGTGCCTGGACTGTGGAGTCATTCCAAGTAACAAATGGTGATATAGGCAGTAGGATTGCATCAGGAAGGTGCAAAAGAAGTCTCATTAAAATGTGACTGTCTCAAATGTGTCACTGGAAACCAGCAGAGTAGGCACCAGGAAAAGAAAAGGCCATGCTGAGATAAATGCTCCTATCTGCTGAGATGTTTGTCCTCCCAGAGCAGCATTTCTTCCATAGTTGCCCATCCAGCTGCCCCAGATAAGCGCACTAGGAAGAACTGCTCTCTTACCTGGGCTGCTTTTTCCCTTCTGCACTGGTCCCAAAAGAGCTGCAACTCCACCTTCTCCATCTGTTACCCACCTTCCTCAAGCTCATATGATCTGGGAGATGTGAAGCTTTTTGGGAGATGTAATATAGACCCACTGAGAGAGCTGGAAAACTTGGACAAGCTCTCTTCACAACAGCCCTTCTGGTTTTTATCACCCTCATCTCCATCCCCAGCTCACTGATTTCTGGGCTCAGTTTTTTGCATGGAAAAGCTGGGATAGCAGCTGTTTGGCTTGTAGCTGCCTCTGTCCTGCGACAAATACAAGGCAACCATCAAACCAGCAGGACATCCAACATCTGTGATGGTGGTTGAGACAGAGCAGACTGAGGTTTCTCTTCACCCACCTGAAGGCACTGGGGCTGAGGGTTAGCTAGGTTAATGTAAAACCTTGGTGTGAGCCAGCTGCTTTCATCCTCCCAGGCTCAGCACTGTGGGAGATCTGGGACCCAAGCACCAGGTCCCAGGCCTATAAGCCCATGTGCAAATAGACTGTAAACCCACAGCAGAGGCACAGTTGGAGACCCAGTCAGCTGTGTCCTCACCATTCTGGGGCAGAGTGCTGTGAGATGCACTGGTAGGGCTGTAGTTGTGCAGAGAGAAAGATGCAGGATGAAGTCTTTGCAGGGAAGAAAATTCAGAAAAATTTTATTCTCCCCCTTTTTGCACATTTTTAGCCATTTTTACTGCTTCCACAAGGGTTATTGAACCTTCAGTTTAATAAAGAAGGAAATGAGCCAACATTAAATAGCTTTCTGAAGGGTTCTGAAAGCAGACATCACTTGCATGCAGTTGGTCTGTGTCTAAGATGTGACTTCCAGACCTCACTGTACATCCTGTAGTTGAGTCACCATGTGTTGTGGGAACTGGGATGGGAGAATCAGTGCTGACCATCATGTCAAACCGCCCCAGCTTTCCAAATTGAAGAAGAATCAGACCGTGAAGGGGGGGAAAGCAGCGACTATAGAAGGATAGCTAGTTGTCACAGGTAAACTTTGGTATCCATGTCCAGTGGCTAGTTCTAGAGTCGCAAGCTTTGTTATATTGTACACATCCTCCTTCCACTCCTCTTTTCTTGAAGCAGCTATCATCTTCCCCCTTCCTCATGTACTAATGATGAGCATCAGAGGCAGTTGCACCAAAAGTGACTCAGCCCAGTTCTGCACTCCCCTCTCCCACCCAGTCCCAAGGCAGCCCGGACAGTTGTTGGCCATCACAAGTCTAAATTTTTAGTAACTCCACTTGGGTTTCTTTCTTCGTATACCATAGCTTCTTCCCCATGCACTCTAGCAGGGAAGTGCAGGAGGCTCCAACCATGTCCCAAGTAGCTTCTTTGCCCCCTGGCAGCACCTTAGAGACATGAACCTTACTGTGAATGTACTATGTCGATGCTGGTGAGATCTGGTGCTGCCGATCTTGCATAGGTGGCAGCTGATTGGGATCCACTGGGAGAAACCAGAAGGAAGTAGCTACTGTCCCTTTTCCTTTTTGAGAGAGTGGGATTTTTTGGTATTATGATTATTGTCCACCTTCCAGTAGCCAAGTTCTGGGCTGCATTAATAACAGGTTAATTCGCTGTCCGGACAGGTATGGAGCTTCACACCAACCTTAATGGCAGACACTATGTCTGTATCCAGAGCCTGGATACAGGCTGGGTTTCTCCCATGCTGGCAAAGTGCTTTCAGCAGGCTCCAGAGAGCCATTTCTGGCAGACAGGGAAATAGCACTCCTCAGAGTTTGGATCAAATCTGCACTTGCATTTCATGCCCTTAGCTTGGATAAAAATCAACCCAAGTACTTCCCAGGTCTCCTTTCCCTGTGTGGTGTCCAGTGCCTCAGGGGAGGCAATGGTGGAAGGCATTTGGGGGTCACCAAAAGCAAGATCCTTTTTGGATGTATTTAAAAGAAATATCTTTCAGGAGGAGAGGAGACCTCACAACCTTTCTGTAAATGTCAGAGCAGGAGACTAATTTCCAGCTGTCCTTGCATATAGTGAAACAATTGAAACAGCCAGATGCGAAGTACAGTTAAATATAGGGTTTGACCTGAATAACCCTTTAATTAGGAAGACAAATTTGTTGTAGCTTGACCTTAGTTCATGTAAGGAACCTGTTAATCATTTGACATGCAGAGTGTATTAATGCTGCACTTAACTTGGCCATTGGTTTTATTATTTAGGTTTGGGAGATTTTTCACTCTTGAAACATCAGTCTGCATCTTGTATGGGGCAGGGGGAGTGTTTCTTTCTTTTTTCCTGTTCAAAACATGTAGCACACTGTTGTACTTCTGTTCCCATCCATGTAGAGTATTGCCTTAAACAGATCAATTGTGTTGTGGTTTGTTTTGGGTTTTCTTTTTTCTACCATCCATTTTATGCATTAATTTATTTTAAACAGTGGGGGATTTCAAAAACATGAAATATGTATAATTTTTTTTAACATTTCCATTGCAGTATTTATCATTGTTAATGGTTGTGTATAGTGTAACAGAATTAATATTAAAAAGCATACATATAAAAACCAGCCTGCCAGACTGTCATTGGAGCGAACTGTGGTGAGAGGGTATGAACCACACCATCTTGTCTGAGCCCCCAGCAATCGTGGATACTGAAATCAGGGGGTACTAGCCTTCATGCCATGGCAAATACTAGTTGCTTGGGTCCAGTAGAAGCAGCTGGTGTGGAGATGTGCTGTATGGCACAGTTAAACCTGCTGGGGCCAGCCAGTCCCCAGCCAGCATTTGAGAAGGCTTCTCCTCTTGGCAGCAGGACCCATCCCCTGCATCTAGGCTATGCCTCTCCTCCCAACAGTGACAGAAGCAGAAGGGAGTGCTGCATCTATACAACATCAATGGGTGAAATAAGCTTTTCTCCAGCCCTGCAGCCATTCTGCTCCTTAAAGCTATTGGTATGAGAGCCGAGCACTTATTTTAGAGTCCAACATCAGCAGCTGGAAATGCCAGGGACTGCTAGGAACAGGGGATAGCCACTGGGAGCCACTGGCTCCTAGAATCATAGAATCATCAAGGTTGGAAGAGATCTTTAAGATCATCCAGTCCAACTGTCAACCCAACACTATCACTGTAACCCCTAAACCCCATGACCCAGTGCCAGATCCAGATGCCTCTTAAACACCTCCAGGGATGGTGACTCCACCACCTCTCTGGCAACCTATTCCAATGCCTGACCATCCTAACAGTGAAAAAAAATTTCTAATATCTAATCTGAATCTCCCGTCTCATCTTAAGGCCATTTCCTCTTGTCCTCTCATTGTAGGCACAGCAAAAGAGACCAGCCCCCACCTCACTACAGCCTCCTTTCAGGTAGTTGTAGAAAGCAATGAGGTCCCTCCTGAGCCTCCTCTTCTCGAGACTAAACAACCCCAGGTCCCTCAGCTATTCCTCATAAGACATGTTTTCTAGGCCCTTCACAAGTGTTGCCCTTCTCTGGAAACGCTTCAGTGCCTAAATGTCCTTTTTAAAGGCACTGAAGGCAGTACTCAAGGTGTGGACTCAACAATGCTGAGTACAGAGGGATGATCACTTCCCTAGTCCTGCTGGTTCCACTATCCTTGATACAGGCCAAGATGCCATTGGCCTTCTTGGCCATCTGGGCACACTGCTGGCTCATATTGAGCCAGCTGTCAACCAGCACCCCCAAGTCCCTTTCTTGCCAAACAGCTCTCAAGCCACTCTTCCCCATGCCTGTATTGTTGCATGCAGTTGCTGTGACCCAAGTGCAGGACCCCACACTTCACCTTATTGAACCTCATGCAGTTGTCTCATGCTGGAAGCTGACCTAGTGCAGAGTGAATCCCCCCCAATCAAGAGATTCAAACCCTATCCCTCTGCAGAGTGATACTCCCCAGATCTGTGCCCCAGATGGCTCTGAGGCCATGGGGGTGGGGAGGGGGGAAGCATCACTGACATCCCTGTGTCCACCTGTTGGGGTAACAAATGTTGCCTTGAGGCATGTTAGCAGGAAGGAGTTAAACAGAGAGCAACGGCAGCAGCGCCAACAGCAGCACTGTCAGCTGACCCCTGCCTCAGAACTGGATGAACAAGTCACTGTTTCTACTTCAACATAGAACAGTACACTCTTTGTGCTCTACTGACCATAACTCTGGAGAGAATAATAGAAGATGTCAAGAGGACAGATTTATTGTAGAACTGTGATTAAGCTTGTAAGCCTGTAGCTAAAATTAGCCTTTAGGTGTAGAGATATATATACTGAGTGCTTCCGAATAAATTTTAGATTCACCCGCATTTCTGTTGGTGTCTCTCATCTCCTCATGTGTCACATCCACCCTTCCCACCCAGCCTCCCACTGGCTCCCAGGAGGGGACAGGACTGATGGAGAGCCTGAGCCTGGCTCAACAGAGACCAGCGGGGTGTGAAAATCAAAAGCAACTTGTTTTCTTCATTTCAATGGCACATTAATCTCGTTTGCCTGGCTGCCCAGCCCCACCATTCCTCTCAACAGAGCAGGGCTCGGCAGTCCTTCAGGGGGATGGGTTGGCATCCACACAGCCAAGATAGACATGGGTCTTCACCCATCATCTCCAAAAATGTGACAGCAGAGGGGTTTGGCTTCTGAGAGCCCTCAGAAGGCTGAAGCCTCAAGCAGAGCAGGGCTCTGAGTTGGTACTATGTGACAAGCCAAGCCAGAACACGGTTTCAGCTTGGCTGCCCATCTCAGAGAAAAGCTAACCTGGTTCATGCAAATCCCTCCCTGGCATAACCCGGCTGCCTTTGCGATGAGATAGATTAGGATTGCTCACTCCAACTGCAGAGCCCATCACAGCACTCAGGACAGGAGAGCAAACAAGCCACACAGGGTCACCCAAATCCAGCTTCTTAATTTAAAAGGGCAGATAGAACAAGCAGTAATTCCCCTGGCTACCCCAGCAGGCTGGGTCAGCAGTTCTTGATGCTGTGCCCCTAGCACTGGCTGCACGGGTGCAGTGTTGTGCTGTGTGCCCACAGCTGGGTTGCTGCAGGATTTCCAAGGATATATGGGAAAGAGGGCTGCAAAAGCAACAATTACTGGTTCTGCACCTCCCAAAATAAAATTATCTTGAAACTGTTTCTCACCATTGATAAGCTAATTGCCTGCAGGAGGGGAGAAAGCCCAGAGCCAGGACAAAGCCAGGAAGGTGCAGCTGTGCCCATGGAGTGATTCAGTCAGCAATTGTTGCACCCTAACCCAGGGGGTGCTATTCTTGGAAATGCAGCCACAGGACTGACAGCTGCCAAATCTCCCTGGTCTCACACTATGACATCACCAGTGGCATAAGCACCACCCTGGGCTGGCAGAACAGCAGTACCAGGGCCCCATTCCTCTTCCTGAGTAGGCTGGGAGCCTCTAGCTCCACACAGTGCTGCTGATCCAGTGGGGCACCACGGGACCCTCCAGGATTCTGAGTACTCCAATTCTAGTGGGCTGCTGCACCATGTTCCTCTTTGTCCAAAAACACAAGACCTCTGTCAGCACTTACACTGACTCCTACTGCCTCTGTCAGCACTTACACTGACTCCTACTGCCTCCCATGCTCTGTCAAAAAGATCATCAAAGAGCAGGCTCCATGGCAGCTCTGGAAAGAAAAGAAGTTTGATGCAGGTAAATGCTACGGGAGGAGGAAACCTTGAAGTTTCTACCCCAACCTTGTTGTGGCTGCTCGGTGCTGGGCAAGTGGCATGGGGAGGAGGGGGAAAGAGGGGTCATGCTCCCTGGTTAGCAAAGCATTTGACACCCCGTGGTCTGTGCTTGATGTCTTCTTGTCCCCTGGAGCTGCACCCTGCAGTGGCTTGGGGCTTGTGGGGCAGGCAGTCATTAGTACAAGTTCTCATGTGTCAACTCTGTCCATCAGTAGGTTTCAGAGTGAGCAGGGGACAGGATCTTGCTGGAGAAGGGGAAACTGAAGCAGTGGCAAGGCTCAGCCTGGGGCTGATGCATGACATGATGATGATGGGGGAGCAGACTGTGTGGCTCTGAGAGCTCCAACACACAGTACACAGGCTTGGTTCAGCTCTGACTTGGTGAGGGAAGGGGGGGGGGCTCCATGCCAGGGGGTTCCTGCAGGGGTTGGGGGGAGATCTAAGCACTTCAACACCTCTCCCAGACCTGGTCCTGAAGGAATCCCTGAGCCATGGCCTTACTGTGGAGGGGTGTCTGTGGTATATCACGTATGCTGTGGACATGCAGTAGTCCCCTCATGGGCTAGCAATCATGCAGACTAATGCAAAGCACTCTGCAAACCAGCTTATCTTTTGCAGCCTCGTTAGCCCGTACATTATAATGAGGGAGCCAGCAGAAAGCATGGAGAGGGATGTCACCGCTGTGCAGGGACAGAAATGGCTCATGTAACCAGGGAACCTGTCTGCCCTTCAAGACCCCAGCCCTCTTGGGCTTTGTCAGCTGTAGGAGATTAGCTCCATCCTGTAACTCCTTTCTCAACCTCTGTTGGTCCCATACCTGGTGGCCCCAGTGCACCCAGCCCATGTCCCCCTCTGCAAAGAGCCCAGGTGACTACAGACACCCTGGGTGCAGGAGGAAAGAAGCCATACCGTCTCCCAGTTTTGGGTGAGTGTGAAGCTTTGAGGTGGGGGGGGAAATCACAGTGCTGCTACAACCCCCATGACCACCCACTGCAGAGAAGAAGGGCTTGGCACTTGTGGCAGGTCTCTGGCATTAGACCCTGCTCAGTAACCCGCTTCACCATGTGCCCCAACTCCCATGAAGACAAGCACTGCCGCATGCCTCAGGCATCTCTCCCCACTTGCTGCTGTTTCTAGGGACTAAAAATGCCCCTGGTGCAAAATCTGGTGAGCCAAAGTCAGCCTGAACAGATGATTAAGGTGGAGATGCAGGAGTAATACAGGAATGTTATCGACCCTGCTGGCTAGCCAGGTCTGAAGGTATCGCTGAGGTCCCAACCATCCCTCTCCCAGCATCACACAGATCACATAACCATGAGGTTAGGGGGCTGAGGGTAGTGGAAGTGGCTCTGTTCATACCCCCTTTTGCATTCTGTGTTCCCCCCCACAGTGCTGAAGAGACCCTCCCTCAGCCTCTGCACTTGTGATTTTGCCCATTCCTATCCCCACACTGAGACTGTCTTGTTCCCAGGGATGTCTGCAAGTCCCCAGGTCTCACTCACCCAGTGGCCCCTAAATGACCCCGGTGGTAGGTGCTGCCTGCAGGACACTCCTGGTACACCATAGCCTCCAGTGACCAAGGTCATGTGGGCAGGGATAAGTGACCAATGGACTGAAAGTGGTGGGTATCACCTCTATCACAGATTCCCAACAAGGACTCTGGAAGCACCATATCTGACATGCCCTCTGACCCCATGGAATTGTATTTTGGGGAGAGAGGGAACAGCTCCTGCCATCCCCCCACATCCCTGACATCACAGGTGTATTGGTTTTGCATGGCCTGGTTTTTGGTAGTGGGGGGGCCACAGAGGTGGCTTCTGTGAGAAGCTGCTAGAAGCTTCCACCATGTCTGGCAGAGCCAATCCCTGATGGGTCCAAAGATGTACGTGCTACTGGCCAAGGCTGAGCCAATTAAAATGGTGGTAATGCCTCTGTGATGACATATTTAAGAAGAAATCAAAACAAAGGTCGTTACGCAGTTTATTTGCACCCAGAGAGGAGCAGGGTGAGAATATGTGAGATAAACAACTATGCAGACACCAAGGTCCGTGAAGAAGGAGGGGGAGGAGGTGCTCCAGGTGTCACAGCTGAGATTCCTCTGCAGGCTGTGGTGAGGACCATGGTGAAGCAGGCTGTGCCCCTGCAGCTCATGGAGGACCATGGGGATGCAGAGATCCACCTGCAGCCCATGGAGGAGCGCCATGCCAGAGCGGGTGGATGCCTAGAGGAGGCTGTGATCCTGTGGAACACTGGTGGAAAGAGGGGCCCTGCTCCCAGGCTGGAGCAGCCTGTCCTTGGAGAACTGCACCCCATGGAAGAGTGACCCACGCTGCAGCAGTTTGAGGGGTACTGTTTCCCATGGGATGGACTCATGTTGCAGCAGTTTTGGGAGGACTGCTGCTTGTGAGATGGAGCCATGTCAGAGAAGTTTGCGGAGAACTGTCTCCCATGGAAGGGACCCCATGGTGCAGCAGGGGAGCGACTCCTCTCCCTGAGCAGTGAGAGAAGCTATGGGTGATGAACTGACCATAACTCCCATTCCCTGTCTCCTTGCACGACTGGAGTGGAGAGCTGGAAAAGAGGGAGGGGTGGGGGGAAGGTATTTTTAAGGTTTTATTTTACTTCTCATTATCCTGCTCTGATTTTGTTAGCAATAAATTCAGTTTAGATCTCTAATTTGAACCTGTTTTGCCCTTGATAGTATTTAGTGAGCAGTTGTCTTGATTTGAAAGACAGGTGTCTGCCAAGGAAGGCAGGAACCTCCCTTGGAATGGAAAATATGACCCCCCTTCCCTCCAAATTATTATAACCTTGAAATTATGGGGCTTTCAGACAAAGATACGGGAAAAGGAATAACAGTTCTTTACTAATATATATATGTATAACAAGACAAACAAGCAACAACAACAGCAGCAAAAACAAACAAAAAAAAGAGACCAAATAACAGCCTTCTCTTGGCCATCAAGCACTTTCCCCTTTGGTGTAGTTATGGTCACAGCCAGCAGGGGTGCTGTGTGCCCCTGGCCAGGCAGGACAGGGTATGATGATTCCCACGCAGCTGCAGGGGGCGCTGTGGCACGAGCTCAGCCGCCTCTCCACATGGTAATGGCAGCTCAGATGGCGGAAGAGATAGAAAAGGGGCTTCCTTTGCCAACTCACAGGAAGTAGCTGGTTTCAGTGCCACTCGGGAAGCTGAATGGACTGTAGTAGGAACCTCAGAGCAGCAGGCTGGAACAGCAGAGGCGAGCAGACCTGGGGTGGCAAACAAAGTGTAGCAAAATCTCTGAAGCCGTGACAGAAGCCGCGGGGGTCTGGGTGGACATGGGGTGTTGAGTTGAAATGTAGCAAAAAGCCCTGAAGCAGCAGCAGAAAAGAGCAGGGCTAGGTGGGGTATTGCTCCTTTGGACAGCTCACCGGCAATGGCTGGTCCCTGGGTCGGGCTGCCATGCAGAGGAAGCGGCCTGGCATGGAGTGCTCCTGGCTCCCACTGTAGCAAGCACTGGCTCTGGGCTCCCAAGCAGCAGAGGGGCAGAGAAGCAAGCCGGCCAGCCCTAGTCACAGTACTGAAGGAAAAAGAAAAGAAAGAAACAGGCAAAAACCACAGGGCAACAGGATATCTAGTCAGATGTCCAAGCCTGAGTCAATCACCCCCACCAGAAGGAAGCAGCAGCCCCTGGCCCCCAACCCTCGCAGCATCCTGGGCTGCCCCTCACCCATCGCGATACTCCTGGAGCCGGGGGAGGCAGTGACCATTCTGGACACAAAACAAAAAGAAAACCAAAACTGAATATGGGATATAAACCATCCCCAAGACAGCTATCTCTGCCGGTCCTTATCTCAAATCATGAGCTGTTTGTTAAATTTTCTTTCCTCTGTTGTCCTGGGTTACAGTGTATTCTATTACCATGAGCTGTTGAAGCCAGGTGCAGCAATGTTCCTTGCCTCCTCCCTCTGGACTATCTCCTGTTAATGGGCCCATCAGTGCCTTGCCCCATGACTCACCATCCCATTGTGAGATGCTCCGCCCAGGGGGAAGGAACCAAGCATTCCCACCGGGATAAAATCTGGGGCCTGGAACAGCAGAGGCAGACTTACCTACTGGNAACCCCCCGATTATCAGGGGGTCAGGTTTGTGCTCTGACCTTGTCAGTGGGTTGGGTTTTTTTGCGCTACTGCATTTATTTTATTTTTCCTATTAAATTGTATTTCTGACTTGGACTCTCTCACTAGTTTGCTTTCAAACTAGCGCATCTGTCCAGCTGCACCAGGGGAGTGTGTCAGGACATCCCCCCTCTACCACAGAAAGCTTATCTGCTCTGTCCATCAGCTGGTGCATAGCTCCGGACATTCTCACATTCTCCCCCCTCACATGAATTGGTGAGATAACTCAGGCCAGACTGATGTCCAGCAGTGAGTTATCTGTGGTGCCAGGGAGGTAAGACCCCCAGCTGAAAATGAACATCCCTCACCTCAAGACTGATGTAGAGAAATAAGCCAGGAATCCTTGAGTGAAAAGACACTACTTTTACCACTACAAAAGCTACACAAATTTTCACAGAGGTAGAAGTCTCCTACACACTCCCTAGAAACTTGTAGGGCTTCTTCCCAAAGCTTGGACGCATCTTCATGGTTACTTTTCCGTAAATTGAGAGCAAAGGACTTTATGTATGCCCCATCAGAAACCGGATGGTAAGATACATTGAATCCTAATCTATACTATTTCTTTGCTAGCTGTACTATAGGTACCTCACTTGTGCACTGAATTGTTTATCTGCTAGTAGTGTTTCTTTTGTTTATCCTGTGTAGTAAGTAATCTGTTAAAGTCCTATGTCTGTTAAATTTGTGTCTATCAAATAAATAATTCATTTTGTAATAGACCTAGTCAGCTATTATTAAGAACTTCTGAGCAAGAGGGGTTTTGGGGTGCTGGCCGCCTCAATAAAGACACTGTCTACTGCCAGAGGCCTGGGCAGAGGCAAGGACTTGTCCAAGCTCTCCCCTCTCCATTCGTAACAGGGAGTGAGTGAGAGGCTTTTTGTGGGTGCCTGGTATTCGGCTAGCATCAACCCATGACAACAGGACACCCCCACCTGTCATTTTGTGTTGCAGAGAAGTACAACAGTTTTTGTCAATGAGGATAAATACATCACATGGAGAGTGGGTTCCTATAACAGCACAGCCTGGAAGAAGCACTCTTTCTGTCTCTCCCTCCTGCCTGAGATAGGTCCAGTCCCTTCTGCCCCCTCAAACCAGAGCCATCAGCCCCTCAGGCTCTGCAGTGAAAGGGTGGCAATCCTGCAAATGTTTGCCATCGCTCCTTGCAGAAGATGAGGATGGAGGCCTTCCTGCGCAGCATACCTGTGCCCTGTCACCTAAAACCCACCTGCCTCAATGAATCTGGTAACTACCCTCACCCTGCCCTTGTGCTTCCACTGTAGCTGTGCCAGCGGCTGTCCAGGTGGTGGGCTGGTTGCTTCTCCTCATCCTTACACTCGTGTATTGGTTTGGCATGGCCTGGTTTTGGGTAGCAGGGGGGCCACAAAGATGGCTCCTGTGAGAAGCTGCTGGAAGCTTCCTACCATGTCCAGCAGAGCCAATGGCTGATGGCTCTGAAGATGGACATGCTGCTGGCCAAAACTGGGCCAATGAGAGAGGGTGGTAACGCCTCTGTGATGACATATTTAAGAAGAAAATCAAAACAAAGTCACGGGTTTTTCTTCTAGTCAGAGGGGGAGGTGAGAATATGTGAGGGAAAACCAACATGGAGGCACCAAGGTCAGTGGAGAAGGAGGGGAAGGAGGTGCTCCAGGCGCCAAAGCCAAAATTCCTCTGCAGGCTGTGGTGAAGACCATGGTAAAGCAGGTTGTCCCCCAGCAGCCCATGGGTCCAAGGAGGATGCAGAGATCCCCCTGCAGCCTGTGGGGGAGGTGCCCACGCTGTAGCGGATGAATGCCTGGAGGAGGCTGTAACCCAGTGGAAGACCCAGTGGAGAGAGAGGGCCCTTGCTTCCAGGCTGGAACAGCCTGTCCTTGGAGGACTGCACCCCGTGGAAAGAGAGACCCACGGCATAGCAGTTTTGGGAGGACTGTCTGCTCGTAGGAGGGACTCACGCTGCAGCAGGTGTGGTTTGGCTGCTGCTCGTGAGAGTGGACCCACACCGGGAAGTTCACGGAAACTGTCTCCCGTGGGAGGGACCCCACAGCCTCACAGGGAAGGACTCTTCTCCTGGAGCAGCAGAAGAAAATCCTGGTGATGGACTGACCAAAACCCCCCTGCCCTGCCTCCCTGTGTTGTCAGTGGGAAGGAGGGAGGGCCTGGGGGGGAGAAAGTGTTTTAAGGGCTTATTTTACTTCTCATTACCCTCCTCTGATTCTGTTAGTAATAAATTTCACTTAGCAACTAAGGTTGAGCCTGTTTTGCCCTTGAAATATTTCTCCTGCTCTCCTTATCTCACCCATGAAGCCTCCATTAACCCTTTTTCCTCTTTTCCCTCCTTTTGCCCAGCTGTGGTAGGGGAGGGTGAGTGAGCGACTCTTGTGGGTGCCTGGCATTGGGCCAGCGTCAAACCACGACAACTTGCCATCCCTCTGCTTGCAGAGGGAGATGGCCACTGACGTGCTGCAGAAGCTGCTCTTGCTACTGGCCCTGTAGCTTGTGTACACCATGATGGGAAAAGGACCCTTCCAAGGGCTACTACAGCCCCTGCCCTGGGTGTCACTACTGCCTATGAGGGATGGACTACTACATTGATGTGGCCCCTGCCATCAGAAGGCATCTCCACACACTGACAGAGAAGGCTTTAAGGTTGGGATGGCTTGCCTTGCTTAGGGTGGCTTGCCATGGGATGGATCGGGATGGACATGACCTGTACTCATTCTCAGAGCCACCACTCACCCTCCACTGTGTCTTGCAGGAGTATCCTGTGCTGCAGTTACAGCCTCAGAGCAATGATCCTTGTATCTATATATCACCCCAAGCCATCCTCCCTGTACAGAAGCCCTAGATGCAAACAGGTTAAGTGGGGGGAGAGCTCCAGGCAGGGTGCCCTGGGGGGAAAAGCCTATTATTTTTTCCTAACAGCAGCCAGCCACTAGGTCTCTTTTCATTAGGTTTAAATGCAAAATTACTCAGTGTTCTTATAGGGGTGATGGTATAGACTGCAGACCCCAAGGGGTAACCGGTTCCATCATGGTGTCCATGCAGGCAGAGATGCAGCCGCTGCACCTGCATCTCACAGACTAAGTGGACATGACTGGGGAGGGCAGAATGCCTTTATGATTCTGGGCTCTGGCATGTGTTGCTACCGGCTGAGGAGAAGCAGGTGTTTCTATGCTTGGTCTTACCCTGCGGTCCTTGGGACTGTATGGAACCTGAAATTTTGCTGGCACCCATAAGCCCAACTTCATGTAGCTTAACATCTTTCAGATTCTCAGGCCACATCAGTGTTTCCTGTGCTGCTCTTTTATTTTCTGCCATTATCACTCACTCTCCTTATCCAAGAACCTGTTTCCTGGTCATGCTGTTCTTCCAGCAGTAATCAGCCCTGTCCTTCATATGCTGCAGGTCCAGAAGCACCTTTTAATCCCCATGTGTTTACCTTTAGGATGTTTCCATTGCTGAGGTAGCTCTTTTCCTGGAAAAGCCCTGGGGAAGCACTGAAGGGACAGGGGAGGCTATTAAATGATCTTAGTCATCACTCTACATCAACCACCACAGTACAAAATTAGGCTTCAAGTGATGCCTTGAAGTGGCTACCTAAAAAACAGAGACTAGACAAAGAGTAAGGGAATAAAGGTAGGTATTTATTTGAAGGGCCTTCAAAGGTACACCCTGGGGAGCCAGAGACTACTTCCAAAATGGACCCCAAGATGGATGACGAGTCACGAGTTTTTCACACTTTTATGGGTTTGGTCCATTTGCATATCAGCATAAATTCGCCAATTAAAACTTTAGCTAATGATGTAGTTTCTTCAACTTCTCCACCTCTCTTGCGGTCCTAGTTTACACCTTTGGGCCTGGGACAGTCTGAGTGTCCTTGAATAGTAAGCTCAGAGAAGCTTTGTTGTGTCTATCTAGCCTAGGAGAGCAGCTAACGAGCTACAAGAAGCTTCAGAGTTACACACTAAGTGATCCAGAACTTGAGAAATATAAAAGTTAAAACCTAAGGCATCACAAGCTAGCAGAAAACATGCAATTGATTTTAAATTCCTGAGCCCAGAAGCTAAAACTTTCTGGAAAGGGGCAAAACCAGGCTTGCCAGTGATAAGTAATGGGATGGCATGTCAAAATTTGAGGGACTGAGTGCTAGTGAGATCCTTCAATCTGTTCCACGAGGTGTTGGCTACAATGAACTGCACTTGAAATGCTTCTATACCAAGGCATGCAGCATGAGGAATATACAAGAGGAGCTTGAAGCTTTGGCCCAATCCCAGATATAGGACATTGTTGGCATAAGCAAACCTGGTGGGATGAGTCCTGTGCCTGGTGTGTCCTGATGGATGGTTACGGGCTCTTCAGGAGGGATAGGCAGGGCAGGCGAGGCAGGGGGGAGGGTGGAGTTGTATGTAATGGAGGATCTGGAATGTATGGAGCTTGCAGTTGAGGGCCTCTGGGTAACAATTAAGGGACAAACAAACAAAGGAAATGTCATAGAGGGAGTCTACTATAGACCTCCTTGCCAGGACGATGACACCAATGTATTATTCTTTAAGAAAGTAAGGGACACCTCCAAATCAACCACCCTTGTCCTTATGGGGGACTTGAACTTGCAAGATGTTAACTGGGAATACCACATAGCTGGCACAAACAGGTCCAGAAGATTACTGAAACACCTAGATGGTAACTTCGTGGTACAGGTACTAAGGCAGCTGACTAGGAAAGGCAGTCTCCTTGATTTGTTGCTTGTTAGTGGAGAGGGTCTTGTGAATGAAGTGGTGATTGGTGGCTGCTTTGGCCACAGCAACCATGAAGCAATCAAGTTTAAAATCTCTGTTGACAGGTGCCGCTGTGTGCTTGGCTGGTGGAGGAGGCTGCAGCTTGTCCCTAAGAGATCCTGGCTCAGGAACTCCTGGTGGTGCCTGGGCACCTCGCGGTACAGCTTCTCTCTCACCCGTGTGATGAAGACACTCAGCCACGCTCACACAGAGCTTGCTAGCTCAAGCGGTACCAGAAGCAAAGAGTCCAGAGGC
>VXAZ01006204.1:11230-21940 GCA_013399875.1 Gymnorhina tibicen
CCAGGGATTGGGACGGTTCTTTTACGGGGATCCCACTGGATGAGGATGCTCCAGGGATGGGGACGCTCCTGGGATGGGGGTGTCGCTGCAAGAGGATGCTCCCGGGATGAGGCTGCTCCTGGGGGGCCGGGATGGGGGGGATGGTCCTCGAACGAAGCTGGTCCCGGGATGGGGCTGGTCCTGCAGCGAGGATACTCCTGGGACAGGGATTCTCCCGGGATGAAGAAATCCCAGGCTGGGAACAGGGCTTTGGGGGCTGCCCCCTTGCAGAGGGGCTGCGCAGATCCCGGGAAATCCCTGCCGGGAGTTGGGGCGGGGTGAGGGGGCGGGGGGGTGATGCTCCGGGAGGATCCGGGAGGATCCGGTGCTGCGGCACCGGGAAGTGACGGTGTGGAAATGGCCCCGAGGCTGCTCCTGCCGGGCCTCGGGGCCGGGGCCGCTGGGCGAGCAAAACAAATCCCGCGGCACCGCAGCGCTGCGGGAGGGACGGAGCCCATCCCGGAGCTGGGGGGGGGAGGGGAGGGAGTCCGGCCTGAAATCGGGCGCAGAATTCCCCTGGGTTTGGGAAAGAAGCGGCTCCGACCCCCCGGCTGCTCAACAGGGTTTTATCCCACGGGGATGAGAATTCCCGGGGCGGCTCTTCGGGGTGCGCGGGCGTGGGAGCGCCGTGGGCAGAGCGGGATCGGCTCCGAGGCTCCCCGTGCTGGGACGGAGGGGGTGCTCCCACTCCTTGGTTTCCAAAAGAGCTGGGAAAAGTGGGAGATGTCCCCGCCCAGCCGTGGGATCCAGGATGGAGCCCCTCGCTGCGGGCAGCCCAGGTGGCCGCGGGGCCTGGAAGGTGTCGCCGGCGCGGTCAAGGTCACGAGGAAGCCGAGAAGCACGGCCAGGACTGCCGGAAAGGCATCCCTTCCAGAAAGGCAGCCGGGAAATAAAACCCCTGTTCCCAGAGGAAAACTCGGCTGCTCTAAGCACGAGGAGCCCCGTGGCCGCCGGAGGTGACACGTGGGGCCTTCCCCTCGATGTCCCGGCAGCAGCTCCTGCTCCTGAGGCTGCTTTGGGGTTGCTGCTGTGGGGTGCAGCTGCTGCTGCCCCAAAAACAGCTGGAGGAGAGAGCCGGGGCCGGGCACATCCGTGGGCTGGGAGGCACTGGCACAGAATTCCCAGAGAAGCCGTGGCTGCCTCTGGATCCCTGGAAGTGTCCAAGGCCGGGTCGGACGGGGTTTGGAGCAGCCTGGGATGGTGGGAGGTGTCCCTGCCCGTGGCAGGGGGTGGGACTGGATGAGTTTTAAGGTCCCTTCCCACCCAAACCATCCCATGATTCTCTGATTCCATAATCCCGTGATTCCACGGAGCCGTGGAGCTCAGGCTTGGTGGCTTGGGACACCCCGGCTTGGCCAAGGTGTTGTTCCCCACCCCTTCTTGTCCTTTGTCCCACCTGGGGCGCAGAGGCTCGGAAAAGGGGTGGGAATGTGGGGCCACCGCGACCAACATTCCAGGGCTGGCACATCCCGCCCGGAGCCGGAGCTCCGCCGGCTCCGCAGCCTCCTCCAGGAGCAGCATCCGAGGCCAAACCCCATTGATTTTATCGAGCCGCCTGTGCCGCCCTCCCAAGCGCTCACCTTTTAATGCGCTCGGAGCTCGGCAATTAATTACCTGCGCGGGATAAATCCTGGAGCTGGCAGCACGCAGGAAGAGCCGGGGCCGGCTGCTGCCCGCGCTGGGCGCTCTGCCACGGCCGCCGCGGGCCGGCCGCTTCACCCCTGCTGCCACAACGAGCGGCGGCGGCGAGAAATCGGAGTTTTCCTGCCCCAAAACCCCTCTGGAGCTGCCGGTCCTCGGTCCCCAAACCCGCGGGATCCCGGCCCCGCGGACGGGGAAGGAGCGGAGTAAACTCTTCCTCCGCGCCAGCTGGAGACGGATTTGAGGCGGCGCCCTGGAAACGCCAGCCTGCCTCGTGTGGCCTCCGTCCCCGAGCTCCGGCGGATCCGTGGCAGCTCTGCCTTCCCCGGCCCTGGCTCCGGCTCCTCTTCCCCATTACGGGGGAAAAAAAAGAGGGGGGAAAAAAAAATAAGCTCTGGCAAGGAGCAAAGCCGGTGCGTGACAGCTCCGCTCGGGAATCCATCGGTGGCGGGGATTTCTGCGGGAGTGGCGGGATCCATCCGGGCAGGGAGGAGGCTCCCGGCTTCTCTCGTGGCTGCCGTCCCACCATGGCTCCGGTCCCTTCCCGCTTTCCCTGAGCCGTGGGTTTTCCCTGGGTCTGTGTTTTCCCCAGGGCTGGAGGTTGAAGCCTGGCCTCGGCCCCATCTCCCCGCTCAGGGTTTTGGTCTTCACGACTCCTGAGCCCAAAAGCCGAGATCGGGGCCTGAGCTCTGCCCTGTTCCCAGGGCCCGATCCAAACCTCACGTCCGTGGACAAAAAAGCTTCTCCAGGGCTTCGTGCAGCTGGGGAGCCTCTCCTGAGGAGGGGGGAGGTGAGGGGCGAGGGGAGGTCCCACCACAGGCGCGGCGGGGTTGGGACAGGGGTGGCTGCAGGGGACAGGGTGGAGCTTTGACCTCCCGGTTCCTCCCAGCACACCGATCCCACTCGGCTGGTTGGGTTTTTGGGAGATCCCTTGCTAGGAAGGGATGGGTGTGGGGGTGGAGACCCCCGGATGGGATTCACTGTCCCACCCACGGCAGTGCAGGGAGCGTGTGGGGAACTCCTCCTCTCCAAACCCTCTTCCAAACCCTCGGCACGTTCGTGTTTGATCCCTGGCACGAGCGGTTTCCCGGGCGCGTTTTGGCGTGGGAATGACGCTGCCAAGGTGAGCTGGCTCCCCTGTGGCTCCGGGCTGGAGCTGCTGTCAGAGCGGAGCAGAGCAATCCCCGGAGCAGCCACATCCATCATTCCCCAGGGAATCGCTCTTCCGAAGCTCCCGGGCCGCTCCCAGCAGGTCCCGGCTCTCCCGCCTGTGCAGCCGCACCCCCCGGATCCCCAGGGACACAGAGCGTCCTTCCAGGCTGGATATTCCCTGGAGTTTGTGCCAGGCACAGCCGAGGGGCAAGATCCGAGGGCGGGATGCTCGGCCTTCCCGGGATCCGAGGGCGGGATGCTCGGCTTTCCCGGGATCCAGGGATGGGATGCTTGGCTTTCCCAGGATCCAGGGATGGGATGCTCGGCCTTCCCGGGATCCGAGGGCGGGATGCTCGGCTTTCCCGGGATCCAGGGATGGGATGCTTGGCTTTCCCAGGATCCAGGGATGGGATGCTCGGCCTTCCCGGGATCCGCACAGTGCATCCCGGCAGGGACAGGCTCGTGGGCTGTGGCTGCTCCGTGCCTCTGATCCCGGCCCTCCCAGATCCATCCCTCGGGATCCCCATCCCTGCTCCCCACCGAGGTGACAGCCGCGGGAGAGAGGCCACGCGCTGGTTGTTCCCCCGGGGGCACAGCTGGCACAGCTGGCGGCTGAGGTGTCCCCCTGCAGGTGCCACCTGGGATCTGGAGCTCGAAGGGATCTGCACCCCCTGGGCGGAGCCACACCTGGGCAGGGAATTCCGAGTTATTCCCGGGAGCATTCCCACACCTGGGCAGTGACTTCTTCGTTATTCCTGAGAGCATTCCCACAGCTGGGCAGTGAATTCCGTGTTATTCCCGGGAGCAGTCCCACAGCTGGGCAGTGCATTCTGTGCCATTCCCAAGAGCATTCCCACACCTGGGCAGTGACTTCTTCGTTATTCCTGAGAGCATTCCCACAGCTGGGCAGTGAATTCCGTGTTATTCCCGGGAGCAGTCCCACAGCTGGGCAGTGCATTCTGTGCCATTCCCAAGAGCATTCCCACACCTGGGCAGTGAATTCACTTACTCCTGAGCATTCCCACAGCCGGGCAGTGCCTCCCGTTATTCCCGAGAGCATTCCCACACCTGGGCAGTGAATTCCCTTACTCCTGAGCATTCCCACAGCCGGGCAGTGCCTCCCGTTATTCCCGAGAGCATTCCCGCAGCCGGGCAGTGCTTCCCGTTATTCCCGAGAGCATTCCCGCAGCCGGGCAGTGCCTCCCGTTATTCCCGAGAGCATTCCCGCAGCCGGGCAGTGCCTCCCGTTGTTCCCGAGAGCACTCCCGGCTCCGGGCGCTGCTGGTGCCCTGCCCAGCGTGACTAAGGTTTGTCACATGCCGGCGCTCGCTGCCGCTGTCCCCGCAGGAGCAGCGGGTGAGGGGGAGTGCTTTCCTCGCCGTTTTAGAACATCCACACCTTCTCCGCGGCGTTCGCGGCGGCGGGAGGAGCGGGAGCTCGGGATGCCGTGAGGGAAGGGGCTGAGCCGGGCTGCTCGTCACCCCTTGGGGACGGCTCTGACCCCGTCCCCCCAGCCCGGCCGGGGGGTGCTGGGTGCTGGCAGGACCCTGGTGGCGCTTCCAGAGGAGGAGCAGCTGCAAGGGTTGGAAACCCCACCCGGGACCTGCCGGGATCCTGCTGCTCTTTGGGGGCTGCGTCCCAAAATACGGGATGCTGAGGGACGGGAAGGGGTGGGAAGGGATGAGGCTTCCCCCCCTCACCGCGTTCGTGCCGTGCTCCGAAGTAGCTGCAGAGCCTCCGGGCGGGCCGGGGATGTAAATAATTAATAATTAACAATCCTAACAATCGAGCAGGATTTCGCGGCTCGGGGCCGCGCTGGAAGGTCGCGGCAACCAGATCCTCTGCTCGTGTGTCCGTGTGAAAGCCGAGGAAGGGGTTTGGGTGTCGGGGCAGGGAGGGGGTGGCGGCGGCAGGAAAACCACCCCGGAGAGCCTGGCACGGCCGAGCCGTGCCGGGCGAGAGCAGCACGGGGCGTTGCCAAAGAGTCCGGGACAAAACCCTCACCCAAGTCCCACTTTTCGTGCGAGATGTCCCGGTTTGGGGCTGAAGTGGGATTTTCCCAGCTCTTTTTGGCGCAGCGGGACCCGGAGCAGGGGCTTTGAAGCCCGTAAAAGCGAGTCCCCACCGCCAAGCAGAGCCGGGCTGCGTCGGTGAAAGAGTCCGAGGAAATAAAGATATTTTTGGATGCACCTCGGCGTTTTGCAGCTGAGGAATTAATCTGTGCCCATTGCCCGGGTTATTGAGCAATGGCTGTTCCAAAATAGCCTCTGCTCCGAGCCACGCGCGGTCCCGTGCCAGGAAAATGCCTCTGCTTTGGGAAGCGTGGGAATATCCTGGGAAAACACAAGAGAACGGAGCTCTCACGGCAGCAAAGGACTTGTTTGCGGCCGCCGCTCCCGGCTCTCTAACGCGGACAAACCCTGGGCTCCCTGAGCTGTTGATCCCGTGGGTCCCAGCCCGGAGCAGCAGGACCGGGATCCCTCCTTGCTCCCCTCCTTTTTTCCGCGCGGATCCCGTGCCTCTTCCGGGGAAACTCGGGAAGGGCCTGAGGGGAGTTCGTTTGAAAAGGTGAATTCCGCTCCGGAGGAGCTGTTGGACCGAGGAGCCCAGGGGGCATCTGGGCTCCCACCTCCGGGGGGTGGGAAAAACATCTCCCCTCCTTTTCCTGCCGGCTCCGCTTTGAGTTCGTTCCCGTCTCCCTCGGGGAAGGGGAGTCGGTCGTTTCTCTTCGCTCGGAGCTCCTGCAGCTCCGGCTGTGCCTCCGAGGGTCCGCGGCGCCCTCGGCGGGAGGGATCCGGGGGCTCGGAGTTGTCACCTCTCGAGTGCTGCCTCTGTTTCCATAGAGACCCTAGAAATAGAACAAAATTTTCAGCCGTTGTTTCCTCGAGCGGCGGTTCGGCACCGGGGGTTTGTTGTGCATTTCCTAGGAAAAGCCCGGAAGGACGGAGGCTCGCGTCGGGAGCGGCTCGGGGAAGGAGGAGAGGCTTCGCCAGCGGAGTCCGGGCACGCGGGGTCCCATCGCTGGCTCCGTGTCGATATTCCGGGTGTGGCGAGAGGGGCGGATTTGGACCTTGTCTGGGATTTTTAGGAGAAGGAGCCCGTTCTGTGTGGCCGTGAACTCCTCTGTCTGTAGCTCCTGGAGGTCATGGCTGGAACACCACAGCTTTCCCAAAATCCGGGCTTTTTCCCGAGCGTCCTCTGGGGCTCTGAGGAGCTCCCGGTTCCCGCTGGTTTGGGAGCGGGAATAAACGGGAGCAGCACCCCTGGGGACAGTCCCTGCTGCGGGAGAGCAGAGGTGAGGTGGCCCCGGACGTCAGCAGGGTCAGGACTGGCGTCCTCGCCGGGCGGTGACTCCAGAACGGGGCCGGGATCGCGCCTCGTGATCCGCCAGGTCCTGCCAGAGGCCGCTCCGGGAGGGAGCGGGTTTCTTTTTTTTCCTCGTCCCAAATTCCTCGCTTTGGCTGCCTGGGAGCCGGGGATCTGGGGCGTGGCGTGCGCCGAGCCCTTTGGAGATGCTGGAAGCTGCTGCTCCCCCGATCCCGCCGCCGCGCAGGCCGGGATCTCCCGGGATGCAAATCTGGGCGTTCCAGTGGAACCCCCGGATTGGCAGCGGCCGCTGGGGAGCCCCGGCCGGGCTGACCCGGCCGTAATCGGGGAGCGGGATCTGTTCCACCATCCATATTCATGGCCCGGCGGCCGAGCCCGATTCCCGGGAGGCTCCCCCGCGTGTTTCCTGGGAAAGGGGGAGCGGCGTTGTCCCCGTGTCCTGCTGGAAACCGGAGGCCGCCCGGTTTGGGCTGGGTTTGGTGGCACGGGGCCACCGGCTGCCCGCGGTGTCACCCCCGTGAGCGAGGCCGGCCGTGGGCCACGGAAAATCCCGCAGGGAAAAGCCCCTTCCTGGAGCTCGTGTGGGAGAGCAGCTGGAAGGCCAGCCTGAGCCGTCCCCAAACCACCACCTGGTGGTCGTCAAATGGCCACTAATACTTTGTATTTCCAGTATTTCCATTAATATTTTGGATTTCCAAGTACTCATATTTTGTATTTCCAATATTTCCACTAATATTTCGTATTTCCAGGTACTAATACATAGCATTTCCAATATTTCCACTAACACTTCATGTTTCCATGTACTAATATTTATTACATCCAATATTTCCGCTAATATTTCATATTTCCAAGTACTAATATTTAATATTTCCAACGTAAATGTTCCCATCTTGCAATGAGTAGCAGGGTTTGTTCCCCTCCCCGGATCCCTCTGAGCTGCCCCAGGGGGTCCCCAGAGCCCCTTTTGGGCTGCTCCAGGGGGTCCCCAGAGCCCCTTTTGGGCTGCTCCAGGGGGTCCCTGGATCCCTCTGGGCTGCTCCAGGGGGTCCCCAAAGCCCCTCTGAGCTGCCCCAGGGGGTCCCCAGAGCCCCTTTTGGGCTGCCCCAGGGGGTCCCCGAATCCCTCTGGGCTGCTCCAGGGGGTCCCCAGAGCCCCTTTTGGGCTGCTCCAGCTCCAGGGGGTCCCCAGAGCCCCTTTTGGGCTGCCCCAGGGAGTCCCCGAATCCCTCTGGGCTGCTCCAGGGGGTCCCCAGAGCCCCTTTTGGGCTTCTCCAGCTCCAGGGGGTCCCCAGAGCCCCTTTTGGGCTGCTCCAGCTCCAGGGGGTCCCCAGAGCCCCTTTTGGGCTGCCCCAGGGAGTCCCCGAATCCCTCTGGGCTGCTCCAGGGGGTCCCCAGAGCCCCTTTTGGGCTTCTCCAGCTCCAGGGGGTCCCCAGAGCCCCTTTTGGGCTGCTCCAGGGGGTCCCTGGATCCCTCTGGGCTGCCCCAGGGGGTCCCCAAAGCCCCTCTGAGCTGCCCCAGGGGGTCCCCGGAGCCCCTTTTGGGCTGCCCCAGGGGGTCCCCGGAGCCCCTCTGGAAGCTCTGGAGCTTTGCTTTGTGCTCGGGGGCGACGCCGGGTAACGGGAGCTCGTTCCCACCCTTTCTCCCGCAGAAAATCCAGCAGCTCTCCGAGGGCTCCATGTTCGGCCACGGCCTGAAGCACCTTTTCCACAGCCGCCGGCGCTCGCGGGAGCGGGAGCAGCAGAGCTCGCAGGACTCGGGGCCGGGGCCGCCGGGGCCGCCGCCGGGGCCGCCCCACGGCGCCTCGGACCACGAGTCCCCGGACGAGAAGGAGCGGTCCCCGGAGATGCACCGCGTGTCCTACGCCGTGTCCCTGCACGACCTCCCGGCCCGCCCCACCGCCTTCAACCGCGTGCTGCAGCAGATCCGCTCGCGGCCGTCCATCAAGCGCGGCACCAGCCTGCACAGCGGCGGCCGCCGCGCCAAGAGCGGCTCCCTGGAGCCCCAGAAGGGCAGCCCCCACCTCGGGCGCAAGGCCCCCCAGGACAGCGGCCTCACGGCCATCCTGCATCAGCACCAGGGCAGGCCCAGGTCGTCGTCCACCACGGACACGGCCATCCTGCTGGCCGAGAGCGGCGCGGTCTACCTGCTCGCCGAGGACGCCGAGGGCCTGGCGGATAAGGTAGGGGTGAGGGAGCTGGGGCGGGATGGGGGGGTTTATCCTGCAGGAAAGGTGGGTCTGGAGGGATTTCGTGGCTCTCTACAAGTCCCTGAGAGGGGGTGAAGCCGGGGGGTGTCGGGCTCTGCTCCCACGAGATGAGGGACGTCGCCTCTGTCTGCGCCTCGAGAGGTTTGGGTTGGGCATCAGGAGGAATTCCTGCCTGTAAAGGGTGATTTGGCGCTGGAAGGGGCTGCCCAGGGAGGTTTGGAGTTCCCCCGCTCCTGGAGGCGTCCAGGGAACGCCTGGACGTGGCACTCGGTGCTCGGGGTGGGCATCGGGCACAGCTCGATGATCCCGGAGGGATTTTTCCAACCTCGGCGATCCTGGGATTCCGTGGCTGCACCTGGGCTGGGGGCACGAGGGCAGAGTGGGGAGCTGGGGCAGGGCTGGGCGCAGAGCACCCCAAAATTCCGCTGGGATGAGGTTGTCCCTCGGGGCAGCGCCGGTGGCACCGGGCGGTGGTGGCAGCCCCTGGGAACCACTCGGGGCTGGAGCTGCTGGAACTGACGCTTCTCTCGCAGGGAACTGAAAGCAGGGACAGCATTCCCAGAGCGAGATTTGGGGGAGAGGAAAAGGGGCCTGGCACGGCTCTGTTCCCGTGGGATGGGGAGGTCCAAAGGCACCTCCAGGGTTCAGCCGGGCGGCTGCGATTTGGTCCCACCCCAAGTGATTTTGAAACCAGGCTGGCGGACAGGACGGTGCTTCCATCTAGGGTTTAGTGCCATTAATTATGCAACAGCCCAATTAGCACGCGCTGCCTTCGAGGGACAGGCGGTGAGAGGTGCTCCGGGAGCCGGGGGGATTCTCCCTCTTGGCTTCTCCTCTCGGCCTTGGGAGCTCGGTGGAGCTCCACGCCCTAAAGCTGCTCCCTGCAGCTCTCGGGGCTGCGAGGAGCCGCCTTTCCGTGTTTTTGACCCACCTGGAAGTGCCAGCAGTGAATTGGCAAAGCTTGGGATGGGGAGATGGCTCCAGTGGGGACACGGGAATCGTGCCCCAGGGGATAAAAACGTCGCTGTACCAGCAGCTTTCCGAGGAGCTGCCCAAAATCTCCTCTCCCCACTTCCCCCGTGGGCAGATCTGGGCACCCCGACCCTTCCCTGGCAGTCCCTGCCCCTCCCTCTGCCACGGCCCGCCCGGACTGAGCCGTGCAGCAGCATCGGGTTGGCCCTTGGAGCATCCAAAATCCCTCCCTCGCGGCCTCCTCTGGGGCCCGGCCCGTGGCACCGCCTCGCCAGGATCCCGATCCCGCTGGGACTGCGGCCAAAGCTTCGATCCCGCCGGGACGGAAGCGTCCGGAGGGAGGGAGGGCAGAGCGGATCCGAGCCCGCTCCCGGAGCGGCGCAGAAAGGGGATGAATAATTAACTGCATATGGCACAGCGAGGAATAAGAAGAGAGCCAGCACCTTTGTGAGGCAGTGGAAAAAGAACTTATTGAGAGAAACGCGAGCTGGGTGATATCCCCGCGCCGGATTGTTTTTCCAGGAGCCCCTCAGGAAGCCCGGAGCCTCCTGCCTGCGGCAAGCCGGCTCCTTTTCCTCGGGGATGGCTGGGTGGGCTCCGGAGGGGGGGCTGGGTGTCATCGCTGCCCTGTCCCCAGGGAGCTGGCACCTCCTCCCTGTTTCCCCTCCCTCTGGGAGCCCCGCGGGATGCTCGGGGCTCCTGGGAAAGAGCCGTTTTCTCCCCCCCCACACATGAATTTCATGCTGGATTTTCCGCCCTTTCCACGAGGAGCACGCGCTGGATGGATCCCTCGTGGGATCGCTCAGCCCCAGCAAGTGCTTTTTGAACAGCTATCGATTGGTTTTCTTCCTTTTAATTTTTTTTTAATTAATTAATTAAGTTCCTGCAATTCTCCCTTCTCCTGCACTGCTTCCTCACCCCACGGACCCTGCCAGGGCCTGGCACACAAAACTCGTCCCCCCTGCACCCCCTAATTCCCCCCAGGAGCAGCCTGTGGCGACAGGGGACAGCCAGAGGGGCTCGAGGGGGTCAGTGGGACCATGAACAGTCTGGGAATTTGCTGCTGGGTGTTGGGCCGTGGGTTCCAACAGCCGGGAGCATCCCAGCATCCCAAACATCCCCTCTCCCATGTGTCACACGGAGCTCCGACAGCCGGGAGCATCCCTGCACCCCAAACCCCCGCTCTCCCATGTGTCACACGGAGCTCCAACAGCTGGGAGCATCCCTGCATCCCAAACACCCGCTCTCCCGTGTGTCACACGGAGCTCCGACAGCCGGGAGCATCCCTGCACCCCAAACATCCCCTCTCCCAAGGGTCACACGGAGCTCCGACAGCCGGGAGCATCCCTGCACCCCAAACATCCCCTCTCCCA